>CM019069.1:141729510-141734510 GCA_009667805.1 Leptobrachium leishanense | reverse complement strand
GCGTGGAGGCGAAGCTCGTTTTTGCACAATTTGACTTTTGTTTTTTGTGTTTGTTTATATTTTAACTGTTAAAAATGACAGAGAAAGTTTCTTCGGTTAAAAGCGCTTTCCATCCCTTTCCGGTTAAATCTTTAAACAATCTCTTCGCTGTCCTCTTTGTCCTTGAGGTTATCAACCTTTATTTACCCCCATACCCGGTGCACAACATCTCCCCGGCCCGTCACTTCCTTCGCAAGCTTCCATTATGTCACGGGTATTAGCGATGGCATTCTGCGCGCCATTTGTGTATCTGAAATATAGATTAGTGTAAATATTTAAAGTTCCGTGTAAGTTGTTTGGTTCAGCCCTGGAGTTACATCCATGAGAGATGCCGAGCTCTGGGATCACGACACGTGATGTTTTTTCGTATAAGCAAATGGAATCGTTTTTAAGGCTCTGGGAATGGCGGGGCCGCTCGAGGATTTTGACTTTTTCAGGACACATTCAATATGAACCGTGTAAGTGGAGGAGACAATCCGTCAGGTTTTCCTTTTATTTTTAGGTTGGCAAAGCCATTCGATTAGCGCAGCGATTAAAAAGAAATGAGTACCTCTCTGCATGAGGTGTCTTTCTACACCTCCCAAGTGTCCCTATTTTGGAGAGACAGTCCCGTTCTCAGGTCTGACTCCCGCTGCTTGTCTTTTCTTTCCTAATGTTTCGTATTTCAGTTGCTCCGCCATATATTCGGGTGTGTGGGTGTCTTTATAGGGGCTCCTCCATAATTTTGGGGTATGTGGGTGTCTTTTTAGGGGATCCTCTGTATATTTGGGGATTGCACATGTCTTTTTAGAATCTCTTCAATACATTTGGTGTGTGTGTGTTGTTTTAGGGGCTCCTGTATATGCTGGAGGTGTGCGTTTGTCTTTTAGGCTGGGGTCAGACTAACGTATTTTTAACGTGCGTTTAGGCGCACTTAATTACGGCCGCAGTAGCAGCAAATGACGGGCAATGACGGACAAATTACGAAGTACGGCCGCACAAAAATCTGGCCGCGCAACGCAAGCGGAAAATGAACGCATTTTTTCGAGAACGCAGAACCGCTAGTACTGACGTACAGAGTGCGCTGCGGCGGCATAGCGGCGTGTGTGCGTGATTAGGAGATGTCAGACGCTGCTAATGTCCAGCCTACATAACGTCCAGACGCAAAAAGTGTTTTATTGACGATCCGTAAAAAATCACACACGAAAATGCACGTCGTATGACCATTTTCGCGCATTCCGTGAAAAAATACATCAATGCGTTCGGACGCACTTTTTGACGGTCGCTGAGAATAATGCGTTCGTTTGACCCTAGCCTAAAAGGGCTCCATTGTATTTTCTGGGTGTGTGAGTGTCTTTTTAGGGGCTCCTCCATATATTCAGGGTGTGCTGGTGTCTTTTTAGGGGCTCCTCCATATATTCAGGGTGTGCGGGTGTCTTTTTAGGGGCTCCTCCATATATTCAGGGTGTGTGGGTGTCTTTTTAGGGGCTCCTCCATATATTCAGGGTGTGCAGGTGTCTTTTTAGGGTCTCCATATATTCAGGGTGTGTGGGTGTCTTTTTAGGGGCTCAATCATATATTCAGTGTGAGTGGGTGTCTTTCTAGGGGTTCCTCCTCATTTTTGAGGTGTGCAGGTGTCTTTTTTGGACTCCTTCATATTTTTGAGTTGTGTTTTTGTCTGTTTAGGGGCTACTTTATGTATTTGAAGTGTACAGGTATCTATTAGGGTCTCCTCAATATGTGAGGTATGTACGGGTGTCGTTTTATAAGCTCCTCCATTTATATTCGATGTGTACAGGTGTCTTTTTAGGGGTTTCTCCGTGCATTTGGGATGTGTGGGTGTCTTTTTAGTGGCTTTCCATATATTCAGGGTGTGCGGGTGTCTTTTTAGGGACTCCGCCATATATTTGGGGTGTACAGGTGTCTTTTTAGGGGCTCCGCCATATATTTGGGGTGTACAGGTGTCTTTTTAGGGGCTCCGCCATATATTTGGGGTGCACAGGTGTCTTTTTAGGGGCTCCTTCATATATTTGGGGTGCACAGGTGTCTTTTTAGGGGCTCCTTCATATATTTGGGGTGCACAGGTGTCTTTTTAGGGGCTCCGCCATATATTTGGGGTGCACAGGTGTCTTTTTAGGGGCTCCTTCATATATTTGGGGTGTACAGATGTCTTTTTAGGGACTCCGCCCTATATTTGGTGTGTATAGGTTTCTTTCTAGGGGCTCCTCCATGTATTTGGGATGTGTAGGTGTAATTTTAGGGGTTCCTCCATATATTCGGTGTCTATAGGTGTCTGTCTTTTTAGGGTCTCCTCCATATATCCAGGGTGTGAGAGTGTGTAACAGAGCTGCAAAGCAATAAATCACAATAATTGTTGTTAGGAATGGCTTGATGTTTATAATATACTGTGTTCTTGTGATAAATAACATATTTATTGACATAAATGACCTGATAGGTTGTGGTGTCACCTAAAATTCGGGGAAGAGCATTTGTCTCTGGCTTCACCTCCAGCGGAATTCCATAAACATTACTGTTCCCCCTCCATTCATTTGACATGAAGTGGAGTGTCTCTTTATCTCTTTGGTATGAGGTGACGGGTGTTTAGCGCTCTAACCATGGCTGAACCATATTTCCTGTTGCCTTTAGTTACAGTGAAGCCAGGTTTTGGCTTGTTTCTAGGCTGGAGGAAGGTGGTGGGAGCTTTAATGTGCGATGTTGCTCTGCCCGGCGGCTGTAGACCAGCAGGGAGTGTGGAAAACCGGAATCCTGAGCTGACTGCGGAACTGCGTGGATAATCAGGGTCACGTCACATGTGTATTTGTCCTGGATTATCACCCGCCGCATACCTTACAGCTGCAGCTTCCCAAATGAGAGCACGAGTACAATTAGCGAGATTAATATAGGGCAGTTGTTGCCAACAGGTGGATCTCGCCTGCTGTGTAACGCTTGTACATCGCCAATAATTCTTTTTTCGGTCAATTACTCTTAGGTGTTTTTCACTGAAACGCAGGCGAATTATGAAGGATTTGAGGCTGGAATAGCTAGAACTTCTCTGACTCTCGGAGTGTGAAATGATATGACTCACATCATTGCATTGCGTGGGATGTATTCAAAGGACATCGCCAGGGGGGGGCAGATTAGAGATATTTTTAAGCTCCCTGTTTTACCTCATACAGCTGCCAGCTCTTATCTCAGGTAGCCTGGAGAATAGCTATATCTAAACATTTCCTCCTCCACCTCATTAACTGTTATATACTGTAGATTAAATAAATAAAACCTGGTGGTATGTAGAATTCTTACGCTGCAGGTAAGGAATCCCAGGTGACCTGCCTTCATTTCCTTTGTGTAGCATATGTATTATACATGTTGCAGGGCAGCACTTTTCCTTGTGCTCCCACTCTGCATGACATCGTAATATGTGTCCAGGAAAACGTGGCTGATCTGACTACCTTAGTTACAGCACCAGCCTCTGTGTAAGACGCAGTGGTGCTCAGCCTTGGCCTTCAAGATGTTTTGGAACTACATTACCCATCAGACTCTGTCAACCTAATGAGTAGCCAAGCATCAAGGGAAATGTAGTATCAAAACATCTGGAGGGGCAGGGTTGCTGACCCCTGGCCCGTGTTGAACGTGGTGATGTCATTTTACTAAAGTCAATTTTTTTTGTTGCAATAAACAAGAGAAATAAAGCATTTAAATTATTTAAAAAAGTGGTTCAACCCGGTAAGGTATTATTTTTTTTTTAATGCAGCACCTCCGTCTCTTGGAATAAAACAGGTTACGTAATCCTGTCATCCTGATAGATTTATTTTCAAGCACGAGCGTCTCGCCAGAATTCGGAGATAATCTATCATTTTAATTGGTTTTTCAAAAAAATGAAAAATCCGCAAATGACGACTGTACCCTGGCTCCCAAAAAATATAAAATCACAATCCCATGACCTTCACGACTTGCGCTTGGTGCAGGAAACGCGATCGCCCCGTCCTGAGATCAGCGTGTGGATCGCGTATTGCTACTCCCATGATGTTAGGTCAGCCATGAGGGGCATCATGGGAGATGTAGTATTATTATTATCATCATTTACTGTATATAGCGCCAACAGTTTCCTTGGCGCTTTACAATAGCCATTGGGGAGTAGGATGTGACGGTGACAGTGCTCTGAACAGATGATGCTGACCTTTGCACCCCAGATGGCCTAGAAGCACATATATGAGATAGACCTTCTATCATGGGATGTCACTAAAGATCCTCTGAACCACATCATAGAATGGGGCACAATGAGGTCTAATGTAAATTATATAATGATCTTTAATATTATGGACATCAATGAAAAAGTTTATATACTGTATATTAATGCTTTTAATTTGTGGTATGATGCTGACTGACACGTAGACGTTGAAACAGAGGAATCGTTAAAGCTCGCTGTGTCTGTTGACCCTGGAGAGCAGAGCTTTAATATCTGATCCATCTGCTGTATCATATAACAGGCTTATCTCTATCAGGACCAACTGTCATCCATTGCGCTGTTTAAGCCTCCAGCGCGGCACAGGGCTGGAATGAGCTGGCAGCGGCGTATCCACAGTGCGTGAGTGACGTAGTGTTAGACAGGTCTGGAGTGAATCGGGTGAGTATTCTAGAACAACCGTTATTTTCCAGGGAAAATATAAATTCTACAAGGATGCGGGGGCAATGTGAAGACACGTGCGAGCCACCTGGTTCTGCAAATGTATTATCTATCTATCTATCTATCTATCTATCTATCTATCTATCTATCTATCCATCTATCTATCTATCTATCCATCTATCTATCTATCTATCTATCTATCTATCTATCTATCTATCTATCTATCTATATCTATCTATCCATATCTATCTATCTATCTATCTATCTATCTATCTATCTATCTATCTATCTATCTATCCATATCTATCTATCTATCCATATCTATCTATCTATCTATCCATATCTATCTATATCTATC
>CM019069.1:141667010-141727010 GCA_009667805.1 Leptobrachium leishanense | reverse complement strand
AAACCTGCCGAATTAAACCACCGAATGGCAGGGCATTTCGGGAACCTTTCACTGCTGGTTTGTGCTCTCTGAATAGACAAAGCATTGCTTCTCTATGGGGATTTCACTGCCCTCGAACAGGCACCGAACAGGCACCGTATGTGCCGGCAATTCGTCAGGATTTAGCGAATTGCCTGCAGTCTGGATAGCCGAATGGCCAGGAAAGGTAACTGTACGCTAAATTTCAGCGTTCGGTTACCTTTCTCAAGCAATTCGGATCTCTTTGAATTACCCTGTATCTCTCTATTGATATCTATCTATCTATCTATCTATCTGTATCTATCTATCTATCTGTATCTATCTATCTATCTATCTATCTATCCATATCTATCTATCTCTTATAATAACTATCTATTTGTATCTGTCTATCTTTTTCATCAATCTTATTAATATTTGTAAGATATATTTAAGTCATAGACTTAAGTTTATATACTTAGTTTATATCATAGGTCTAATTTCCTTTCATTTTTAGCTCAAAATGCGTGATTAATATCAGAGTTTCAGAGCGCGGAGACACAAACATGCAACATTCCCTACATCTCAGCTACGGTGCTTTAAAATGAAAATATTTAGATTAAAATTCTTCAACTTCCAACTGCTCCTAATGTTTCTCTTTTTCTAACTGATTTCAATGTGTTTAAAAGATCTTTTTGTGCATTATCCGAATACCAAATACCTTTCCATAATAATAACAAGGTAACGAATTTGAAAAAAATAACTTATAAATGCAGTTTTAAAATACATTACTGTGAGTTTTATTGCTGTGGAGCTCTGTAATACGCTCATACACACCACACATTACTGTGAGTTTTATTGCTGTGTAGCTCTGTGATACACTCAAACACAACACACATTACTGTGAGTTTTAGTGCTGTGCAGCTCTGTGATACGCTCATGCACACTGCACATTACTGTGAGTTTTATTGCTGTGGAGCTCTGATACGCTCATACACACCGCACATTACTGTGAGTTTTATTGCTGTGGAGCTCTGTGATACACTCATACACAACACACATTACTGTGAGTTTTATTGCTGTGGAGCTCTGTGATACACTCACACACACCGCACATTACTGTGAGTTTTATTGCTGTGGAGCTCTGTGATACGCTACACAACGCACGTTACTGTGTTTTATTGCTGTGGAGCTCTGTGTTACACTCATACACACCGCACATTACTGTGAGTTTTATTGCTGTGGAGCTCTGCGATACGCTCATACTACGCATTACTGAGAGTTTTATTGTTGTAGAGCACCGTAATAAGCTCATGCACACCGCACATTACTGTGAGTTTTTATTGCTGTGGCGCTCTGTAATACGCTCATACACACTGCACATTACTGGGAGTTTTATTGCTGTGGAGCTTCATGATATGCTCATACACACCGCACATTATTGTGAGTTTCATGGTATTGTTCATCACCATAAACACTTCCTCAATGCTTATAGCACCCTTCCCATTTCATCAGATATCTCTCTCTTTGTCTCTCTCTGTCAGCATCCTACAGGCTTCATAAAAGCTGTTCTGATCTCTGGAGATGAGAATGCTTTAATTGGATATTTATCCACTGTGTGTGTGTGTTGTCTGTGCCTTCTTCTGCACCAATTATGCCTTTATACAAAAGTCTCCTTTGTGTGTATTAAGGAAAAAAAACCAATATGTATTAATTTGTTTGTTGTACCAATTGGACATTACTGTTGTGCACCCAGGATCACCAACCGAGTTGACTTTCTTTCTCAGTTTATTGATTTGGAAGTCAAACGGCAACCTGCTGAAGAAACCTCACGTCGAAGGCTGTGGGCTCCAATTTAATGACTTCCGCGACAATCAAACTTCATTATCCCGGCCAACTCGGGTTGTTGAAGCTCGCCGTGTAAATGTGGGCTGCTGCGCAGTTTTTTTACTTATTTTTTTTATAATCAGATCCTGTCAATAACCGTAGCTCCCCGTCACTGTCAGAACGGTAATCCGAGGCGATCCGGCCTTGTATTGCACCGTTCCAGTTCCTGGAGAGGGAGCGCTCATCCCTGAGCAAACATTCTGCCAGACTACAGGCAAATAACATGCGCGGGGCCAGCATCAAATAATGACAGTGCTGGGATTAACCCCTCTTTCGCCATCATAATCCAAAACAATCAAAAACCTTAATCATTTTTTTAGTGGTTTATATGGGAGTCCCCTCACTGAAAGCTAATAATATAACGTGGCAGCTTCTATCTACGTATTGTTTTTTATATATTTTATTAAGTTGTGCTTTGGAGTGAAGTCAACTGGTCCAGAATACCAGCTGACTGCTTGGACTGACCACTGGTAGATCATTGTGCAAAATAATACATAATAATATCTTATTTTTACATAGCGCCAACGCGTTCCACACCACTGTACCCAATATGTCATCAAGGGGATGATACATTAGAGCAGCATACAGTGATTACATTGGAGGACCCTGTTACCTCAACTATACCACCTATAAGGAATATATATTTTGAAGTAGACGCATACATATCGCTAGGTGCCTTGTCCAAGTATACTTGCTGATGAGGTGTTCTGATCAGGGTCCAAGTCTGCTTTTCACAGTTGTAGTGCCGAGGTGGTAAGGTTGAACCTGTTTCATGGAGGAGCACGCAGCAAACTGCTTCTCTATGGTTGTAGAGGAGAGGCATGATGGTCTGGATCAAGATTCAAACCCGCTTCTATACAGTTGTAGAGCAAAGACTTTGCCGGTACACCACGCAGCTAATTTTGTGTGGTAGGCAACTGTAACAAAAAGCTAACAAACGTTACTGCCGCATTACAACAGCAGGGAGGGGGTAGAATACAGGGAGACCTCTGAAACCACTCACTGCTGTACAGGGATAATATTCAGGTTGTTATAATGAGCGAAAAATCCCTGTACAACAGATACAAGGTGTTGCTGTATTTCCATACACAGGCATTATGCAGCACATACAGATACAAAGTGTTACTGTAATTACCATACACAGGCATTATGCAGCACATACATACAGATACAAGGTGTTGCTGTAATTTCCATACGATGCTCTTTGGAACAGCACCTAAACTACACAAATTGCAAAATCCCCATCTATGTGTTGGGACAAAATCAAATGGCACACTGACCACCACAGTCACTTCTCTCAAATATCTAGGAATGTGGTTGGACCCTAATCTATCCTTTGGCCCCCACATCGAAAAACTCTCATCTAAACTTTACCCCAAACTAGGTGCCCTGTACAGAAACAAATCCTGCCTGAGTCCCGCGGTAAGAAAGCAGATTGTACAGCAAATGCTTATGCCGGCTATTGATTACGGAGATGTAGTGTATGCAGCCGCCCCGCAAACACACCTTCATAAACTTACTACATTGTATAACTCATTCTGCCGCTTTGCGCTACAATGTAACTACATGACCCACCATTGTGACATGTTAAAAGAGCTAAACTGGCCATCGCTGGAATCCAGACGCACCCTTCACCTTTCCAGCCTGGTGTTTAAGAGCATCTCTGGGAAGCTGCCACCCTACCTGAATAGACTGCTTCCCCCAGCAGCTCCCTCATCCTATAACCTCCGATCCAGGACCAGCACCTTACTTGCTATACCACAATACAAAAAGACAGCGGCTCGGTCCTCATTTTCCTACAGAGCACCACAATTATGGAATAACCTCCCAGACACCATCAAATCTTCCCCCAGTCTTAAATCACTCAAAAGCTCCTTACTAACATACCTCAATACAGAATGCACCTGTAAACATGTAACCTAGTGACTATATTTCCTACATATTTTTCGGTTAATCTGTATATTTGTGTTGTTTTTTTTTTAATATCTTGCATTGTATTACTTTGTATTTTTGTAACTGTAACACTTCAATGTTCTTGAACCCAGGACATACTTGAAAACGAGAGAAATCTCAATGTATCCTTCCTGGTAAAATCCTTTATAAATAAATAAATAAATAAATAAATAAATACACAGTCATTATGCAGCACATACAGATACAAGGTGTTACTGTAATGTCCATACACAGGCATTATGCAGCACATACAGATAAAAGGTGTTGCTGTAATTCCCATACACAGACATTATGCACTGCAGCACATACATATACAAGGTGTTACTATAATTGCCATACACCATGGACAGTGTGTGAGATAGAGGATGCTATCTAGAGTTTAGAACCTTTCATCTCAGCAATATTTCTGTAAAGGATAAACAGATACATGATTTTTTTTAAAAAACAATCAAATTTACTTCAGATTACTCTTTTAACTATGTCAGAATAACAATCGAAGTGCAAAATTAATATTCAATAATACATGTAAGTGTTAACTATGCATCCCATTGTTCAAATAAATGTCATGCAGGGTTATTCAGAGAGAGAGAGGTGAAAACCAGGAGAATGACTGGAGAAGTGAAAATTCTAGGTCAAAATAGCTGATTTGGACATTGAGATAAATGGGAGAAGTTTTCGGTTTTGGCTATTTTGACCTAGAATTTTCACTTCTACAGTCATTCTCCTGGTTTTCACCTCTCTCTGAATAACCCTGATGATAATAATTTAACAAAAAAAAGCACTCAGTAGCGAATGGGTTAAGGACAGGCTAAATCTCCCAGGAGGTGGAAAGTAAAATAGTGTTTTAGAGTTCTAGTGACAGGGTGCAACTATCAGTTTAAATTGAAGGAACACTTTAGTTTCCATTTGACTGGAAGTACTTTGGAGAGGATATTTTTATTCGAAAATGCTCTCATTAAAGCAGAGATCTGACCTCTTAACCCTTGATATGCTGCAGTTCCCAAGTACCCGTAATTGGGTTATTTATTAAGATCTGAGATTTTTTTATTTTTTTTCCGAGCCGTAATCATCATTGCCAAACTGATAATCTGCAGTTCCCGGGATTATCCTCGGTCTCCTCCTCCTCCCTCTTCCGTTAATGACCTGTAGGGTTTTTAATCATGTTTTATTTTAATGAGGATGCAGAATAGGCAGAGCGTTCAACAAGACCTGATGTAAAACCGTTTCAAAGACAGACGCTTGTGAGAGCTTCGGAAATGCGGGGATCTCCCCGGGGACCCGAGAGAACACAAGTAATGAACTCCCGGGAAACAAAATGAAGCGCACACAGGGAAATAAACAAGCGTCCCGCGTTTACGCAAAATGTCATGTATTTCCCGGTGTTTTTTTTTTTTTTGTAAAGCGAATTCGGGTGTTAACCCATCGTTGCCAGAAACGTGTGGCAAATGGGTTCAGGATAAACTGACTTTTACACCGTTGCGTTAAATGCACTTACTGTACCAACATGCAACCACTTTTCACTCTTGTCAGGCGAGGAATAGTATTTTTTTACATTATTATTTTTGTTATTATTATAATTATTATATTTTTTATTATTATAATCTTTTGAGGGAGTGGCAGGGTTATTCATTCGTTAAACTGAGAAATATACAGAACTGACGGGAAAACTTTAAATTGCAATGCAAAAAAACCCCGACAAAACATGATTAAATGCCGAATTTTGATATTTGTTTTTAGCCCAGCACCTCAGGGGTTAAAGAGAGGCAGCACTGGAAAGGTCAAACTATGACCTTTCCAGTGCTGCCTCTCTTTTACTAATATCTCCTCCAATCAGGAGGGAGAAGGGTCCACCCTCCTTTCAGGCGCTCTTCCGGCTTTGGCAGGGGGCGCTTGAAACTGACGTGATCGTGCGAGTCGCAATGTCATCAGTGTGCCGGGAGGGGGTAGAAAAGCGGGGTCTGACTTCAGGACCTCGGAGGGAGAGATAAGTATTAGGCGGGAGAGCCCACTTCCGGTATTTGGCCACGCTGATAGCTGCCCAAGCAAGGCTGCCCACAGGGGGTGACAGCCCATGATGTTTTCAGGGGCTCAATGGCTCGAAGGGGCCTGGTTTTTGACAAAACCATGTGCAGCTTGTCTAAGTGCCACAGATGTAGTGATACCTCCATGCCACCCAGGACCAGCCCCCCAAAACACCAACAAATTTCATGGTGGGCCGCAGCATCTAGGGTCATTAAGAGCACTCTGAGTCATCACTTAGGGAGTGATTAGTATTGTCTACATCAAGTAGAGGTGCAAACCGGACATTTTTTCCACCAAGGAACAAATTTTTTTGGCCCACCAGGTATTTAACCCACTCCCTGTAACATCAAGTAAGCAGGAGAGAAGCCATTTTGTTTTTGTTTACTATAAAGAGCAACTGAGGGAAGCAGGCCCAAACGGTGGGTCAGTAAAGGTCCCCAAGATTACTGATGGCACCCCTATACCCAGGTATTCACACGGTGTTTTAGTGTATTAGGGTGAATAACTGCTCACTGATACAGACAAGCATGTGGAAGAGTACTTCACTGATTTATTACAGCATAAAACTAAAACACAGAGACATACGCACAAGAGACACAAACTATACATAAGAACAAATGCACACATTTCCTATGCTACCATCTGCTGGATGGAGGACAACATAATACCTCAATACATAACAGGGTACTAAGTAGAGATGAAGTACTTTTTATGTTTCCCCCTTAGAAATCATTAGATGGTCTTGGTAATTTTCCTGGCGGCTAATAGCAGGCACGGAGATGTGGTTTCCCGTCTGCGTCTTGGATTTCCAGCTCAGTTATAGCACGTCGTTCCAAATGGGAAGTCCTTATTGCGGAGGAAAAAAAGGAAAATACTAATCCCGCTTTTCCTCATGCTGCACATTTGCCGCCAGGCCTCGACCGCTCTGGCCTAGAAAGAGACGCGTAATAAAAATGGCAGACGTCTACCCTAGATTACCAGATCGATAAATTATAGGAATTATAGCGCAGGCCTCTCTTATTTCTTCGATTGGACAGTTATTTATAGTCGGAAAGTATTTGGGCTGGAATTAATGGCCTTAATGAGGATTAACGGCCCCTTTTCCTCCATTTTTCTACCTGCTCTAGATTTAGAGGGGACAATTAACTCTTCCTATGCTGGATAAGAAAAGAATTTGGAGATTATTACTCTCTTCCCATGGCGCAGTGAAAAGGCTGAGATAAGAGGCATTTCACAGTTCAATACAGTGTCCTTAATGTGCTTAATGCAGGCTTTGGGCAAAAAAAAGAACCACATCTCCTGACCTTCTCAAGATGGCGCCTCCCCTCTGGCACTACACCCTACCTCCCCTAGCTAACCCTTTCGAATTACACCTCTTGTCGCTGTAAGACTTGCCCGAACCAAGCTATTCCTTTTTCTTGGTGGCAATTACACTTTCGCAGCTCAGCACTTTAATACCAAACAGCTGTACCTCCTTTATAGCATATTTAAAGAGGGGTTGCACAGCACGAATGGGTTGTTGTTTTTTTGTGTTTTTTGGAGACTTGGAAAAATTCCCTTTAGTATTTTGTAACCCTATATAAAGGCAAAAAAACAGTATCGAGAATTCTTCCGTACATTTCGTGCAGTTGGTATTGGCCGCAGGAGGCGTGGTCTGTGGCGGTGCACCGTTGGCAGGGACGCACCTTTCCGAGGCTCGCATCTTTTTTCTGATACTGTTTTACTTCAGGACGTGTTTATGAGATGTCATAGGACCTCTCTGTTCTGCCGACCAAACCTTCTCGTCCACTTTTGTGACATGGCCACCTTGGAGCAAGACATTGACTTGGATGTGAACCTCCAGTGGATGCCACCATCATACTTGTTCATGGGCGACACACACTTTGAAGGGCGACTGCGAGCTTGGACCATCAGTGGTGGCATTGGCGCGTCGGCACTCAATCATATGAGTGAACGGAAGGCTGTCCTGTTCTGATGATGGCATGCCTATGGAAGTGAGTGACAGCTAGTAATTGTTAGGGAATTCTTCACAATTTTACTATCAGGGTTATTCAAAGAGCTCCAAATTGCTGGAGAAAGGTAACCGAATGCTGAAATTCAGCGTACGGTTACCTTTCCTGGCCATTCGGCTATTCAGAGAGCAGGCAATTCGCCAAATCCTGGCGAATTGCCTGCTCATACGATGCCTGTCCGGTACCTGTTCGGGGGCAGTGAAATCCCCATAGAGAAGCAATGCTTCGTCTATTCAGAGAGCAAAACCCAGCAGTGAAAAGTTGCCGAATTGCCCTGCCATTCGGTGGTTTATTTCGGCAGGTTTATTCAGGTGAATCCCATAGGCTTCAATGTTAAAAATAATTAATTCAATATCTAGTAAACCGTTCATTATAAAATTCTGCAGTAAAGAGTCTCTTTATTTATAGATTTTTTAGGATCTTTAAAGCATTTTTCAGGATTTTTTTTCAAAAAACTTTTTTCCGATTCTTTTTTTCCTTTTTTAAACTTTTCTTCTTTTTTCTGTAACAGCCCTTTTTATTATCATTCATTGGATCATATGTAAATTTCAGACATTTTCGCTCAGTAGTCTTTTTGCAAATAGCGTTTCCCTTTTCAAACATTCAAGCAAACTGTTTTTTTTTTTTCACTCCATTCGTCTGCGGTGTCGGCTTTCTCCGTCGGCCGCTCTGCGCTGTGATCGGCTCCTGCTCGGGTTTCTCCGGCGTGTTCGGCGGGGTTAATCCAGATGTTTTTGTGGGTTTTCGGTGTGCCTTCGCCAGGTTTTGCGGTGAGTTTTTGGCGGGTTTCCGGTGACTTTTCCCTGCAATTCGGGGACCCTGTGGTGCTTGCTGAATACACCGCAGGGTCGCCGAAATGGGATCGCCAAATCGAACTGAATTGAGGAGAACGAAAAGTCACCGAACGTGCGGTGACTTTTTTCGATTTTTTTTTAATAACCCTGTATATATCTGTATGGCAAAAATCTACACATATATATAGGGAAAGATCCCTTGTCAAATGAGGCCAACATGCATAGAGCTTGACAGACGCACTTTAAGTCACATTTGGATTTGTTGATCTAATACCTCTGAGGAATAGGGGGCGATCATGGCAGCTGTCTGTAGGAAGGTGCAGATATTAAGGTGACCTCAGACTGGCTGAGCATAGTGGGTGGTGCAGCTTATTCATTTGACAGAGATGCAAGGAAAAACACATTTTCTATGTGAAGCACCATTATGTAACCATGTTAAAAGCCGTGTTTTGCCGTTCAGTGTCCATTTTCCAATAACACGGAGAGCTGTTTCTACAGTATGTGTCCTCGTTTGACTGTTGCCGAGAGAGCAGCAGGGTATTATTCAGACGGGAGTTACAGAACAGCAACAACAACAGCCAAAAAAACACAGCATTCAGGCTCGACAATAACGCATAGTAGTTATTAAAAAGCTTTTATCCAAGTTTGCAATCCATTCTTTTTTGTAAGCTTCAAACAGTGAAAAAAAATAAAAATTACTAAGTAGCAAAAACATAACTGAATTAATGGATTCGTAAAACGCACTTAACATCTGATAATAATTTTGGGGCGTGACTGTCCGTGACCTTTAACGTGACATTGCCAATTAAGCTGTGCGTATTCATTAGACTTATGCACCGATTTTTTTTTTCGGTTCGATTCGGTTCGTTTGTTTTTTGTAAATTTTCATTTCGGCTCGATTCGGCCGATTTCCGTTTCGGTTCAGTTCATTTCGGTTCGTTTTTCGTATCGACTTTTTTTTCGTGATTTCGGAAATTTTCGTGTTTTTCGGAATATCTGTTCTCCTCGTTTCAAAGTGTCTATTCGTTTTGACGTAAACTAATGTTTTTTCGGATCCGATATTTCTGTCGATACGATAATTCTGTCGATACGATAATTCTGCCAATACGATAATTCTGCCATTGAGATTTCTTATGTTTGACAAGAAGGATACATTGAGATTTCCCATGTTTTACAAGAAGGATACATTGACATTTCCCATGTTTTACAAGGATACATTGAGATTTCTCTTGTTTTACAAGAAGGATACATTGAGATTTCTTTGGTTTTACAAGAAGGATACATTGAGATTTCTCATGTTTTACAAGAAGGATATATTGAGATTTCACATGTTTTACAAGAATGATACATTGAGATTTCTCATGTTTTACAAGAAGGATACATTGAGATTTCTCTGGTTTCCCGGGAAGGATACATTGAGATTTCTCTGGTTTCCCGGGAAGGATACATTGAGATTTCTCATGTTTTACAAGAAGGATACATTGAGATTTCTCTGGTTTCCTGAGAAGGATACATTGAGATTTCTCATGTTTTACAAGAAGGATACATTGAGATTTCTCTGGTTTTCCAGGAAGGATACATTGAGATGGGAATGATGCAAAATTACAGAATCAGCGATATAACCGAAAAATACGATGTCCGAAATTACTGAAATGGAGCCGAAATCAGGAATGGAGCAGAAATCACGAATGGAACGAAAATGAATTTCGATTTTACACATTTCTAGGCCATGCGAAAATTCCGAAAAGTTTTCGTTTCGGGTCAGAAATTTGTTTGGATCTGTCGTTTTCGGATCCGAAAATTTCCGGAAAATCGGCCGAATCCGAATGCACGAATCGGGAAATTTCGTGAAAGTTCTGAAATTCCGAAACCCGAAACGCACATCCCTAGTATTCATGGTTATATATCTCATTTAAAAAAAATACCTATACACACTGTTGCGGAAAAACAACAGATTAAAATAATAGAAAACTAAAGATGGCGGCAAATGTCCCTTCTGCAGTAAACTCTGGCCAGTACAGGAAGCGGATCGGCCAATCAGAATGCTCCTGTGACATCATGTGATCAAGCTTAGATCATCCCATGAATCCAACCCCTCAGGATATGGATTATAGCAGTGGTTTCCTGGAGTTAAAAGCTGTCGTCTGTACCAGATAACCCATTATCTCGTGCTGTGCAACCTACCAGGGTAGTACAAGTATTTGTATGGTGAGAGGGAAGCTTCCTCCTGTGATGAGTGTCATGAGGGTATAGTCAGAAAGCACTGAAATTACAAGCAATGTTTCTCTGCAATTTGCCGCATTTCTGCAATTCCATTTTGTCAAAAATACAGCGAATGATCACCATATTTTGCCGAAATTGGAGATGCCGAAGCAGTTATTGGATGTCGGCGAAAACTGTCGAATTGCACCGATAAGCGCCGAATTGCAGCGAATTCCGCCGAACTGGAAAAAAAATTGAAAAAAGTATTTTTAGCATAAAATTGAGAAAAATACTCCTGATAGAAGCATAAATCAAGAAAATGTGTCCAAATAATAATAATAAAATTGCCTGTTACAAAATAAAAAAATAAAAATTTAAAAAATTTAAAAAAAAAAAATGTCTGCTAAAAAATACAAAAATAAATTGATAAAAAAGTGTTTTTGCAAAAACGAAAAGAATAAATGGACAGTGGACTTAAAATTATTTTTAAAATAGAGATTACTTACTTTTTTGCACTGAAACCTATGGGATTCATCTGTTTAAACATCAAAAATCAGGGCATTTCGCCAGAATTCCGGAGCAATTTGGCATTCTGTGAATAAAAGACACAATAGTGTTCTATGGGGCAATTTTGGTGTCGCCGAATTGCAGCGCATTGCACCGTATTTTGCTGTCAATTGGCCTTATTTGGCAAATTGACACCTTAGTGAATAGACGAATTGGCCCGAAATTGCACCAAATGGTGAAATTCACCGTCCAATATAATTCAGAGCCAATTCGGAGGTTGGCGAATAAACTCCGTAGAGTGGGCATATCGTTTTCACAGACTGTGTGCATGGGGGAGCTGGAACTCCATCAAATATACAAAGAGTTTTAAGGTCATATTGAGCCTCCTGTGTTCCTATACATACAAAAACCTTTTTTTCTATTCACTGACACTGCAGTAAAAAAAAAAAAAATAAGGAAAAATTGAGGTTGAGGGAAAATGAGAAAAAGAGAATTGATCTGAGAGGTTGAAACGCTGCCAAAAATCGTCCAGGTGACGCAAAATTATTCCGCCTTGTGTGAAAACACGGTATGAAAAGCAAACAGAATTAAAAGCTCACTTACAGCTATAAAGCAGGTGCATATCCTGCACTAAACCCAAAATTCAACATTTGAGGGCCAAATTAATATGTGTACTGGATGATTTTAATATGTGTATTGCAGGTAGGCCATTAGTAGACCGTCAAGTTTTTCGTCATATTGAGCAATATAATTTCTTCTGTCATAGTAACCTTTAAATATATCTTTGCGTGGCATCTACGATGACTTGCAATTCTATTTTTCCTTTTAACGTTTACATTCTTGCAATGATTACTGCTATTAACCCTAACGCTTCTAAAAATCGTGTTAACTCGATTTTGCATTGTAATACATTGAAAAGGAATGATCAGCATGGCAAAACCCCATCTGCGTACATGTTTAAAGAAGGATTAGTGTGCTCCCTGTGGAGAAACAAAATTCTTTGTTTTATCTCTCTTCGGTCACCCTGTATTACTGTAAACAAGCTGCAAATAGCAGCACCAAACCTCACTGTAACAAAACATTCAAAAACGCTGATGCTGCATTGCAATAGCCACGGAGAGGGCAGAATACAGGGAGAGCTCTGGGGTTACCCACCGCTGAACAGGGATAGGATCCAAGGGGTCATAATGACTGAAAATCCCTGTAAAGTACAGATACATGGTCATATCATATCACCAGTGCTGTGCTTCAGATGTCTGGAAAACCTGATCTGTTAGGGGAACTTGAGGACCACAGTTGGGAAGCACTGGTCTTTGAACATGTACGCAGATGGGTTTTGCGGTGCTGATAATTCCTTTTCAATGTATTACAATGAAAAATCGAGTTAACACGATTTTTAGAAGTGTTAGGGTTAATAGCAGTAATCATTGCAAGAATGTAAACGTTAAAATCATAAAATCATATTTCCGCGCCGCCTTCCAATAGAATCGTGAAACAATTTACTTAACAAAAAGCAACACATTATACTCAACTGTCAGCTCGTTATTTTATTCCCAGTTGCCGGTGCCATCTGCTGCCGTTTCACCAAGACACGGGTAACGGGTTAACGCTGACAGTGTAATCTCCACCGGTCAATCAATCACAATAAACAGGAGAAAGAGTACAATTTTTTGTTGTCATTGATAAATGAGTCTCCCTGGGCAAATAGATCCCATAGTTATTATTGTAACGGCATTAGGCCGCGCTGGAGAACTGTTATATCAGCTTAGAAGTGAATTAAACCAACTTTCCAGGCCATTCACTGCCGAAGCTCGGGCTTTGCGATCCCTCAAGCATGGTATCTGAACAGGTTCTCCGAAAATGTTATTAAAGGCGGCCTCGTGGGAACATTAAGCTTTTGGAAACATCTCTCTCACACAAGCCCAACCAATCTAAATGCATTCTGCAAAATTGCATCTGCTTTTAGTTTTCCTTTAACCTCTTCAGGGAATACAGCTGCGCATCATCCAAACGCTTTTTTGCTATTAATTCGTCAACGTGCGTTTACAGCTTTCATCGGCAACTCTTATTCAACGGTGAAATTATTGATGGACGACAAGCAAGCTGTGATCCTTTTATGAGTTTTTGAAAGCATTATTGAAATGGGTTACAACCTCACAGGTTTTGGTTTTCACCAAGTGGCTGGAGATTTCCAAATACCATTGGCCTTCTTTTCTCGATCGTACAGATGATCGAGACTTCTCCTCCTTATTCGTCCATCAAACACTGTTAATCAACGGTGGATGATGATCGAAATTACTGTATGTTAAATATAATGTGGTCATTTGTTACGGCCTAGAGATTTGCTGAAGGGGCATACCTCAAATACTGACTATAACCAGACATGCCCGGTGGACTTAAGCAGGTCTTCCAACTGGACACCCCTTGCTCACCATGTTCATGTTTTGAGGGAATGTTTTCTGAGCATTAGCTAAAAAGAGACCTTCTTCAGAATATGTCCAATGGGCTTAACCAGGAACTACGACTTATCACACTTCCATGTTGATGCTTAGAATAACATTCAGTGATCAAAAGCAACAAGTAGACCTTCTTCAGAAGATTTCCAGTGGCATTTTCCAGAAACCCAGACTCCTCACCCCTTGGTTGAGTAGAATTAATTTTTCTAGTATGGCACTCAATGGCATTCCTTGTTAAGAAAGCATCCTCACTGTAGTAGTCCATTACTGTGTCCATTATAGGCCAGAGTGATCTTGTGTCATCTACGAAATAGGGTACATCTGAAACTTTTGCTTAGCAACAAACAGGCCTTCTTCAGAACGCGTCCCATGAGATTAATGGTGGCATGGCCACCTTTTTGGTCTGAAAATGCATTTGCTTTCAACTTTCTGTAGGATTTCAATTTTTTATTGGTCACTCACAATGAGTTTGAGAATGACTTGATGTTAACAACGTGATTCCTTGAACATCTGCACCACCTGAAGGGGCATTTCAAACTTTATTTGAAACCATTTCTGTTTCTTTGAACTGTCTTAGGTTGACCACGTAGTGAAACCACCATGGACAAATCTGTTGTAGTCATAATGTCATGATAATGGCTCCCTATGCCGTGATTGGAGGATAAAGGAAAAATGGAAATGTTTGGATACTTTTTTGTGGTCTATCGACATTTTGTTGAAGAAATCTCCTTTTGGTGAGATTTTCTAAATATTGTCATTGAGTCGCAAGTCACCTAAGGTTAATATCTCTGAAAAGCGTATTCCCAGCTACATGATTGTGGCCAATTATGATCAGAAACAGAAACTCGCTCTTGAGTATGGAATTTGGCAATCGTTAAGTGGTTCCATCTATGGGTGAGAAGAAAGCAAGAGTTTATGAAATACTTGATTTCGTAGGTGACACAAGACGACACTGGTCTACAAAGAGCACAGTAATATCTATTCTTCCAACCCAACTGGTCACCCTTGCTAGAGATGAGAAGGATATCACAGTTCATCATTCACTAAAGCCGTCCTTGAAAAAGAAACCAACAACCTCAATCGAGAACACCTGTGCAAAATGAATTATTCATCTGTTTTCAAATAAATAAGGCATAAGTGTCTGTAGTGGAAAATGATGGAAAGTCTGGTAAAATTTGGCAGGCGTCTGCAGATCTTAGCCTCATCTCTCTGAAAAAAACGGGAATAAACATCACAACTTAAATGCATTTTTTTTTAAAGCAAATCACCATTTTTTGGCATTATGCCCTAGCATCTTGGAACCTGCCAAAGTGCGTTTGATGGAACTTGTTCGTGGACTGGAAGAGAGCTGGTGTAGATTACAGACTCTTCTGAGCTCCTGTCTGCCATCAGTCGAAGGAAATGTTTTAGGAAATGAATTGTTTTTTTTGGTCTTTCCGCACTTTGGTTTTTTAATTAAGCATTTCACTGTAATCTTGAAATGCTCATTGGCTCATAGACATCATGGTGATACCCAGCCACTTATTACGTCGATGGAGCCTTGTGGGAAATATAGCTCTAAAACATCTGGAGGACCAAGGTTGAGCATCCCTTGTCTATGGTATGTTTTCGTTCCCACGTTAGAGCTCCAGAAATGGAAAGTCCAAGTCGTTTTCGACTCCTTGCCCATTTACAGTCACATCCCTTGATGCTACAACATTCTTTACCCTGGTAAAGGAAGCAACTGGTTGTAAGAGCGCTGTAGATCATAAAGTTATAAAGAATATCTGTCTATCCCATACGCTTAACTATTTTTCTTTTGTAGTGGGTCATTGATATATCAGCTGGTGTATACAGAACAATTGGGTCCAAAAGTTGTACTTGGATGTTCTATGGTTGTCCTTAGAAGTTCTTTTTGTTTCAATATCCTCATAACACCTTTGCCATTTTTCCACTTTGGCAGGGATTAGCAGGCCAGCACAGTTTCTGACAAAAGTTTTCATCGAGATATAAACGGGATTTATATCTCAATGAAAACTTTTGTCAGAGACTGTGCTGGCCTGCTAATCCCTGTGCAAAGAGGGAGAAAGCTCTAGGTCACCTTATTTCGATGGAGTCCATATTTTCACTTTGTTGATAGAACTAAGGACATCTACAAAAGGCCATTTGAGGTAAGGCTGCCATGGGGCCCATATTGTATTTTAAACAGAAAAACCGCTAGTTTGTTTGTTATACACTGATACGAGATGCTCACATTATAAGTATAATTTAACAAACACTGGAGGTGCCCTTTATAGCTTTGTTGCCCAAAGCCCCACATGCTCTTCATCTGACAT
Source organism: Leptobrachium leishanense (assembly GCA_009667805.1). Classification (NCBI taxonomy): domain Eukaryota; kingdom Metazoa; phylum Chordata; class Amphibia; order Anura; family Megophryidae; genus Leptobrachium; species Leptobrachium leishanense. The sequence goes on along the minus strand of CM019069.1, from coordinate 141,710,868 downwards.
CTGAAACAGTCTACATTATTGAAGCTAGAGCACTGAGGTTTCCTGGCAGCTGTGGTTTATTTTAAAAGTTGTCATTTGCATTCGAGACATTTGTTATTATTACTTACGCTTATCTCATAGAAGCAGTAGGTAGAAAAAAATGACTCAGAAAGATTGAATTTCTCATATAATGACCAAGTGCCCCTCTATCTAATTGGCTTGATGATTACAAAGAAGCCATTTTTGACTTGGTTGGCTTTTTGTAGCAGAGTAGACATCAGTTAATTGACTTATTCGGGTAATAATACCTCATAAAGCCTTTCAAGACCCTCTTGTCGGACATTTTGAAAGAGATCCATTGGAACTATTGATTGTATTCCCAATTTTGCATACAATATATCATGCAACCAAGAAACCACCAGAGGTATTTCAATAGCCACCAATATACATTTACTTTGGGTAGGTGAAGACTCTGGGAGTGTCTGAACTGCCCATGGCTATCTCATGGCCCAATACTAACTTGTTATTACTTATATTTAATTCAGAGAAGCAAAATGTAGAAAAAATGGCTCCGAAAGATGGAATTTATCGTATAATGACCCGGTGTCCACCTATCCTGTTGACTTAATGATTAGAAAAGACTGAGTTCGTCTTGGTGGGATTTGGTAGCAGAGTCGAAAATACTTGTAAATGTAACTAGACATAGTTTGGTTATCTATTCAGAGAATAGGACCTAACAAAGTCAGTGAAGACTCTCTTGTCTGCCATTTTTAATGAAGGAGATCCATTGGAATGATTGATTGTATTCCTAGTTTTGCATCCAAAATGTCATGCAACCAAGAAACCACCAGAGCTATTCCGATCCCTACTAGTGATGGGCCTAACACCCCTGTGTTCGGTTCGTATTCGAAGATTAGAACAGCCCAAATGTCCGAATATGAACTCGAACACAATGCAAATCAAGGGGTGTCGAACCTGCAAAATGTGTTCACAGTTCTCCTAAATGTACCGGCAGCTGCCGGTACATTTAGGAGACCTGTGGCTGCAGCCCCCCGGACCCCGTACCTCTACTGTTCTGCTGCTGTCCCAGCCTCCTGTTCCTCCGGTACATCTGCTCCTCCGTCCGGCCGCTGCTCCTTTACCCCACGCCTCATCTTCATGTTGAGCCCTGATTGGGCAAAGTCCTGCGCCTGACCTGGACTTTGCCCAATCAGGGCTCAATATTGAATTAGAGGCCCGATTGGGCAAAGTCCATGTCAGGTGCAGGACTTTGCCCAATCAGGGCTCAGCATGAAGACGAGGCGTGGGGCAGAGGAGCCGCAGCCAGACAAAGGAGCAGACGGACCAGAGGACCAGGAGGGCCAAAGGCACAGGGGCCTGCAGCCACAGGTCTCCTAAATGTACCGGCAGCTGCCGGTACATTTAGGAGAACTGTGAACACATTTTGTAGTCATTTTGTATTATGGAATGTCCGCGGTCGAATAGAACGCGAACATCCCATAATGTTCGGCATTCGCTGAACTCACGAACGACTGATGTTCGATTCAAATTTATGTTCGAATCGGACACTCAGCCCATCCCTAATCCCTACCAACATACATTTACTTTGGGTAGGTGAAGATTGTGGGAATGTCTGATACACACATGGTCAACTCATGAACCAATACTAACTGGTTTTGTACGAAACAAGGGATCCTCCAGATAGGCAACTGTCATCATTTCACCCCCAAGAATTCCCAGAGATCATTGCTTTTAAACTTGATACCTTGGTGCAAAATAAGCCTATAAAATGGATATTTTGTACTTATAATGAATCCTGTTTCGAGAAGGATAATGTCCAGTACACTGTTAAAAAAAATATATATTAGTTAAAAAAATCTATCTTTTTTTTTTTTTCTCTGGTTGTCATGCAGCTCGTTAGGGAGAAAAGACGAAATGTTACCAGATTCTTCTCTTTCTCAGAACAAGCAACATAATGTTCTGATTTTGATTCGGGTGAAAGAAAAAGCTGTTTTACTCTTTGTACATTTGACATCCGGAGATTGTATTTTCTGTGGAATAATAATGATGTAGAATAGGCTCTCAGAAATGTTCAGTGACACTCGAGATTCTTATGAAAGAATAACCACTGGAAATTCATCCTTCGTCGTGGGTATCCCGCGTCATGATGATAACTCGCTAGACGTGGACCGAGAGCTGATGAGATATGAAATAATGAGAACGTTTACCGTGTTTAACTGACTAACAGTGATTCCTTGTCCCATCGTACACGGTATCTGGATTCTTCTTCTTTTTTTTAATAGGACATACATACTATAGCATAATAGACAGTGAAAAAAGAGACCTTTTCTTGTAATCTGCGAAGAAACTACTGCTTCCCCACTTCTGGAAAAAGTACTGTTGAGGATACGGAGCAGCAAACCTTTGGGCTTTTTCGTAAAACCAGTAGGGTATTAGCAAGATAGATACACTTGTAGACTGATGCGCCATCTTGGCTATTTTGCTCTGGAATTTGAGTAGAACCTCAAGGGATTTCCATCATAGATACACTACAGAACTGCAAAGAGGGACAATTGCAATGGCGCTGGAAGCAGGGCCAGAGACAAGGATAATCCCGGACTTCTTGAATGACCTCAAGAGCTGTCGGGGACAATTTGCATAAATAAAAATGGCATTAGAACCAGGGCCGGTGCTAGATTATTTTGCACCCTAGGCAAGACCATCTACTTGCAACCCCCGAAATAATTGTCAACTGTTGAATTGCGGGACACACACACACTGCATGGGGGCTGCACACGGTCGTTCGGTGCCCATCATCTTACCCCTACGCTGGTCGGGCCCAGGTTCGGTCTGTGCCTCTATCTTTCTCCTGCCTCTTTTTTTCTTTCATCTGCCTCTTGTGGCACCCGCACGTCACCTGGTGTCACTTGCGTGTCACCATAAGACACCCACCTTCTGCACCGCTAGTGGGTTCCACTTTGTGAGCCGCCACTGCCAGCTACACAAGCAAACAATGAGGAAGGGGTACAATAATGGAACCTGTTTGGGGCCAGCTGCGCCCCTAGGTGGCAGTGCACCCTAGGCGATTGCCTAGCTTGCCTAGTGGAAGCACCGGCCCTGATTAGAACTCGATCAAAGGATCTTAATTAAACCGAGCGATTCTATTAGCATTTGCTAAACGTAAGAGTCTCATTTATGGGAGATCTACTGCTCTGCGGCTCTGTTATACGCCTGCACACCACAAATGTGTGGAGGAGCCCCTAATCAGAAAGACGTTAGAAAAAAGGGAAAGAGAGGCGTGAGCCCAAAATAGGGACAGTCCCTCCTAAATAAGGATACTTGGGAGTTAAGTTTTTGCGTTTAATACAAAAACTGAAGGAAAAACCATACATTCTACACACCTTCAGATTAAAAGGGATTCAATGGCATTTTGCGGGGCCAAGAAAACTCTGGCTTCACGCGCTGAGCTATAAATCCCAAGTTATTATCAAGTGATATTAATACGGTTCAACCTAATGGCGCACACCAAATTACACACTGACTTAATTAGTGCAAAAAAGGCATTTTACAGGGAATATATCGTTAAAATACTATTTAATCATATTCATGCTTAAACAGAGGGTGTTAAGTGGTGTAATAATCTACTTCTTACTTTCTGGAATAACATTCCGTGTTGTAAAAATTGTGTTAGAGGACACTGGATCTTCATTTACGTGAGTTTTAAAACCCGTTCATTTGGTGACATAAACCTCTCGTCCTTGCAGTGTCTTTACTCCTGGACATGGCCTTCGGTGGTCGACCACTATTTCTCTAGTTAGGGGTTAAGCCACACAATGGGTACTGGGCAATGGTTGCTGGACAGATGGTCATGGGACATTGTGGCCGGATCAAAGGCTCTGTTGGCTGCCACAAGGAGTCAGCTATTTAATTCTTTTCTAGGTATAGATAGATGAAGAAACAGGTAATTTTTGGCACAAAACTTTTAGGGACATGTTGGCTGGTGCTACATGGACATCAAAACTTGTGATCCTCTAGAACAGGGCTATCAAACTCAGGGCCCCCAGATGTTGAGGCCTACAATTCCCAGAATTCTTCCAATAATAGATGGCCAGGGAATCATGGGGGGTTATAGTTCAGAAACATCTGGGGGGACAGAGTTTGACAGCCCTGCTCTAGAAGAAGGGTCACAGAGGTCAGCAACCTTGGCTTTCCAGATGTATTAAAGCTATATCTGCCATGATGCTCAGCCACCCAATAGATTGGCAGAGACACATGGGTGATGTACTTCCAAAACTTCTGGAGGGCCTAGGTTGCTGACCCATGCTGTAAAGGAAGCCTCTTACTCAAGATTGGTTGACTTTTATAACAGTCGATCACGTCTAAAGAGCAAGACCACCCTAAAAGAAGGACCTTTGCATTTATGGTGAATCAAAAGTCCTTTCCCTTGAAGAACTCCGGCTACGTTGATTTTGGAACATTTTTTTTTGGGAGAATGGTTTTTTACCAGGAAGGATACATTGAGATTTATCTCGTTTTCAAGTATGTCCTGGGTGGTGAGTATGTACCGTTAGGTGTCTTGCCCAAGAACATTTACTGGAGAGGTTGCTCGCTGGGATCGAACCCATGACTCCACAGGCTCTCTCTACGCAGTGATGTTACCTCTACTCCACCCAGCCGGTTACGTTGGCCTCATGGATCAACACATTCTGTTTCTGAAAAACCACCTCCTTTTCACACCCAGTAAGAAATGTCAAGATTCAAAAGCGCAAAGGCAAACTTCCACCACAAGGCTTCAAATAGCTTCAGCTCCGAGTTATCATACCTGGATGCCCCTGGTGACAGATGAACTGCTGGGGAACTGCTGTCCTTCAGTCCAGATTGTCGATATACATATTAAAATGATAAGGTCACCCTAACAAATGGGCAGGAGAATATTCCTTAGACATTCACTCTCTACGTACAGAACAACCTCATCTTTACTTAATTCCTGGAAGGCTGCTCGTTCCTTTCTGCAATTAACGTGAAATATGGCACATAAAAGTAAAACTGTATTTAAGATTTAGTAATATTTCAAGAGAAAATAACACTCTTAGCACAAATTATGTGAAAGAGTTATTACTGGGAAAATCTTTTTTTTTCTCCCCTTCATAAAAGGTTTCCTTTTTATCGTCTTCAGTGACAGGCTGGAAGTATGACTCAATTCGAATATTGTTGGCAGCCGTTTCAAACCTTGACGAATTAGCGCTAATTATATTAGAAAAACCTCCAGTTATAGTCAGAATACCGAGTAGAATGTAAATGTAGGCTTGGGGCTTCTGGATCCACATTTACGGCGTTTATCGTTAACGGCAGAGGACAGTGCCCAGTTGTGACCTTCAGGATCCAAAGTAAAGTATGGCCCTTCGAGACAGGGCTGAAGGAGTTAAAAAATAATCTCTACTCCCATTATTTAAACAGTGGGGGTCTCTATTCCATAGTTGTTGCTAATGTAGCGTCTCGATATGTAATCGGTAGTGCTCGTATAAGTAATTTTTAACGTCTGGCATTGATAATCGATATTCCAATCTTGACGCTACAGTCGGGTGAAAATAGCGTCTCCTATACTTAACATGGGGAGCGCAATAATTTCTTAGCGTCTCGATAAGCGAGGTATTACAAAGTGCTGGCGCAATTTATCGTCGGGAGGCGCAAGCCAAAATTTTAATAACTCCTAAAACCTGGTGCTAAATGATTCTGCAAATGCAAAATATTATAACACGCTTTAAAACCCCAACTTAAGAATCCCATACTCGCCTCTCATCCCGTAGCAAAAAGGGTGACTCAATCCGCCGCTTCTTCTCCCCGGGAGCAGAGTGAGACTGGGAACAAATAGTTCCTAGTCTCCCTCCGCAATCACTCCTCAGCGCTCTCACGAGAGTAAAATCGCACAGAGTTCGCAGCCTGGAAGAACAACCCTCCATGGAGTCCTATGGACTCCAGGAGCTGATACCTGTGGTGGTGCTGAAGCGCTACTGTGGGTATCAGGGAGGTTAGCGCTGCGTTCCAGAGCGAGGTGCAGAGATAGCCCCTTTCCTGGAATAGGACATTAACATGGAGACGCTAAGGGAAAATCTACAGGTGCACATTACTGTCTCCATCTTAGCATCCACCATGGAATAGGGCCCTCGATATGTGAAGACCTGGTGTAACTATTCTCTTTCTGTTATTTTTTACCTAGTCCCCCTCCCCTAAGCTTGCTTTTAATAACTTGCCACGTTGTATAATAGGTTTTCTCCACTTTTTTTTATGTTTTTGTGGTTTGTATGGATTATGGTTTGCAGGAGGTCTATTAGCTCATTGCAAAGTCCATGTGCAAGAGGTACAACATGAAGGCATGAGCTGTTAAAAAAATACTGATAAAGAGCTAATGGTGGCATTATACTATCAGGATGAGGGTTTGTAGAACACAGGACATCATGATCAGGATGAAAGATGGTTAGTATAATAGACCCCAAGGAGACAATCTGATGCAATGGGCCATCATGATAAGAGTTTGAGTGATGAGGACATTGGGCCATCTGAATGAGGGTTAGTGGACGGGACAATATGAAAACGAATGTGCTCAGAGGAAAAAGGTTTTGAAGAATAGATAGGATCAACTACATCAGGTCACCAGAAGGAAGGTTAAGGTAGAAAAATGGCAGACAGTGTATTCTAGGAATGAGGGCTTTCGATTTGACCATGATCGTTTACCAGGAGAAGGCTTCCATGAAGGCTTCTTGACTTCACTAGTTAATCAGGTTGAGGCATTTCAGGAGATTGTATTGAGGACATTACAACTTGGGAATGGAGTTTTCAAGCTACATGGGGAAGAGTGGAACCTATTGTACCTCTTCCATGCATTGCACTAATTATTGTTTATGGTTGTGTAATGGGAGGGGAAGCTGAAGATGTGTCATGGTAGATGAAGATGCCAGCCATGCCATCATACCTTGCTTTCATTTATCCTTTTCTCTAAATACTTCCTTCCAAAATGTATCCTGTTATTAAGGCCTGGGGCTCTGTTCCAACCTAGTCGTTGAGTTAATGAGTGGGGTCATTATACATAGCAGCTCCACTCATTAACGTAACAGCTCAAGACTCAGATGGAGCCTAAAGCTTTGCCAGGGGCTCATCTTAAACGGCTGCCTACTGTAAGTTAACGGTTCCTATACTGTGTTTGGATACCCTTAACAATGGATCAGCCGGTGAGTAATGAGCTGTACCTTGGTAGCTCGTTATTCTCAGCTCCAGATGGTATTTAAAAATGAATACCAGCTTGCAGACCCTAGTGCTGAGTGATTTTACTTTTTGAAAACCACTTAACACTTTGAAATGACGATATTAAAAAGTCTCTGATCCCATGAGGTAGAAGGTGGTGGGCTCCATCAGGTCTTCTGACTGTATGTAGTAGAACAATAGGAGCACACAGTTCCCAGGGTCCTTCCCCGGCCCTAGGACAACCATGATTGAAAAAGATGGCATAGGTCTCACTTGTCTCCATGGAGTTCCCACCTCCATGACAGGCATGGTCTCCACTTGAATGCCGGTGGGGAAGAGCCTGAGGTAGCTGCTCCTTCCACATGGCCTATGGAGGTGAATCTGGGGAATTGGACAACTCCATTGGGTGTGTGGTTGTGACGGAGCTCACTATTTCAACCTGCTCAGCAGTTGTGGTCTATCCTCATACTGTGCATTTTTTAATCCTTCTAGTGATTGTCCTGAGCTTGGCCCCTCAACTGCCACCCTTGACCCCGATTGAACTCATGCCTGCCCAACCTTTTGGCTTCTATACTGGCTACAATTTCCCAATTAATCCTTCACTGGAGAATTCACTCTCAGATTTCTCTCCTCAATGTTGGGTGGAGTAGAGGTAATATCACTGCTCTGTAACCATGGAGAGAGACTGTGGAGACACAGGTTCAATCCCGGCAAGAGCACCTCTCCAGTAAGTGTCCTTAGGCAAGACACTTAACGGTACATACTCGCCACCCAGGACATACTTGAAAACGAGAGAAATCTCAATGTATCCTTCCTGCTAAAATCCTTTCCCAAATTACTGGGTTCCAACCAAACGAACCATGAGAGTATTATTTAGTGGCTCCCTCCTGAGCCGGTAAAGGGAACCGCTCAAGGGTTACAAGCTCATGCTGATGTTTCCTTCTGGTGGTTCCCTTTACCGGCTACATTCGAATAGGGGGCCCAGGTGTTTTCGTCCAATGTTATCTCTGTAGTGAAGGATACAAGTTGTCTCCCGTATCTATTTTTCCAAATAATGTTTAAAGAAATCCAATTTGAGGATGTCCCTCCCTCATTTCGTCTTCTCATACGAGTAAATATAAATGCTGACCTTCAAGAGGTTCTCAGATGAAACCGTCAAAACTTCAGGAAACTCGGGAAACGCTTTTCTGAATCTCTCAAATCATTTCATTCTATCTCTGGTACCGCTCCACAGTCCGGCAGCCGGCATGCATTTAGCCGAGAATCAAAGATCCCGTTAAAAAATGAACAGTCAGCAGTTTTTTTTTTTCACATCCTTTATGTTTTCAGACGAAACTTAAATAAAAAAGGAAAGAAAGAGAAAAAAAACCTCTCCGAGCTCCCGCGGAGCGTATGGCAAACTGTAAAATGTAAACCGCTTCCTTCCCTTCAGGACATTGAGGTTACTTTACAAAGCACAAATAAAATCAAACATTTCATTCCTTTTGTTCTAAAAAAACATTTGAATTAAACGGCTTAATTTCGCTACCAATTTAGTGGCTCAGCATGAAGGGACCATTAGAACAGGCGGGAGCTTCCATGACTTTTGGAATTTCTAAGCTGGTGTAGGGGAGCGGAGTTTTATTTTTTGCGGGTAATCGGTTGGGTGTTTAGATGCTGTAGTTGCGGCTTGCGACGCTGTATTTTATTTTGCTTTGTTAGTTTTTTTGTGCTGCGTTTTCTTCCTGCTGCCATTTTTTTCTCTACGAACATTTTATCCGTCGTGTAGACACGTCCGTCTGATTTGCACTAAAATGTATTTGTTCGCTAGTTTGCAAAATCTCTGCTGATGTTTAATCCCTTCACTACCAATTGATTTTCCAAAAAAAACATTGTCACGTTGTCAAAAAACAGTGTTTTTTTTTTTAGAAAAAAACATTTTTAATAGATTTTACAGTAATACATATATATTACTGTAATAACCTATTTGGCCAGTAGATGGCTCCATCTGCTGCCAAATTGACTTAAACAGGTTTTAACAGAAGATCTATTTTCTTTTATTTCTCCTGCACCGGCTGCTGACAGCCTCTGAAAGCCGGATATTTCAGAGCTTTCAGCAGCCGATTTTGCAGTTTTAGCCCCTTGGGCATTATGCGCACAGGGCTAAAACTTTGGGGCACCTTCTGCAGCCCAAAAGCAAATGAATAGTGATATTGCAGAAGGTATTAATGGAAAAGTATGTCTTTTTGCTGATGACACAAAGATTTACAACAGGGTTGACGTTCCTGGAGGGATCAGCCAAATGACAAATGATTAAGGCTGGGGTCAGACCAGCGCACTTTTAACGTGCGTTCTGGCGCACTTAATCACGGCCGCACTAGCAGCAGATGACGGGCAGTGACGGCCAATATACGATGTACGGCCGCACAAAAGTCCGGCCGTGCAACACAAGTGGAATTTGAACGCATTTTTCTGAGAACGCTGAACCGCTAGTACTGACGTACTGAGTGCGCAGCTGCGGCATAGCGGCGTGTGTGCGAGATTAGGAGATGTCAGACACTGCTAATGTCCAGCCTACATAACGTCCAAACGCAAAAAGAGTTTTATTGACGATCCGTACAAAATCACGCCCGAAAATGCGTGTCGTCTGACCGTTTTTGCGCATTCCGTGAAAAAATACGTCAATGCGTTCGGACGCACTTTTTCACGTTCGCGGGGAAAAATGCTTTCGTCTGACCCTAGCCTTAGGTAAACTGAAAAAATGGTCGGAGTTGTGGCAATTGAGTTTTAATGTGGATAAGTGCAAGATAATGCACCTGGGGCGTAAAAACCCAAGGGCTGAATATAGAATATTTGATACATCTGAGGGTTGGGATTTAGGGGTTATTATTTCAGAGGATCTAAGGGTAAGTAGTCAATGTAATAGAGCAGCAGGAAATGCTGGCAGAATGCTTGGTTGTGTAGGGAGAGGTATTAGCAGTAGGAAAAGGGAAGTGCTCATGCCACTGTACAGAGCACTGGTGAGACCTCACTTGGAGTACTGTGTGCAGTACTGGAGACCGTATCTCCAGAAGGATATAGACATCTTAGAGAGAGTTCAGAGAGGGGCTACTAAAATGGTGTACGGCTTGAAGGAGAAAAGTTACCAGGAAAGGCTTAATGATCTTAACATGTACAGCTTGGAAAAAAGACTAGACAGAGGAGATATGATAGAAACATTTAAATACGTAAAGGGAATCCACAAGGTAGAGGAAGGGAGTATATTTAAAAGGAAACAAAGTAGCAAAACAAGAGGACATAGTCTTAGATTAGAGGGGCAAAGGTTTAAAAGTAACATCAGGAAGCCTTATTTTACTGAGAGGGTGGTGGATACATGGAACAGTCTTCCAGTTGAAGTGGTAGAGGCCAAAACAGTAATTGAATTTAAGCAGGCATGGGATAGGCATAAGGCTATCCTAAACAAAAGATAAATCCAGGTAAAGTATCCATGTAATTGGGCAGACTAGATGGGCCGAAAGGTTCTTATCTGCCGACATTTTTCTATGTTTCTATGTTTCTATGAAATTAATTTGTAGCAAACAAAACTCATTTTCTTTTGGGCTGCAGAACAGCACCTCGAGATATCTCGATATCGGGGGAACCAGATGGTGCCCTTGATACCAGAGATACCTCGATATCGGTAGTGAAGGGGTTAAAGAGACACTAAGCTGTAACTAGGCTACATGTGCATTACAAATAAAACCACCTTATAAAACACATGCTGTCATAGCATGTAAAAAGGGAACATAAAAATTGAATTTTTTTATCTCCTGTTTCCATTTTCTGGATTTTTCCCATGATGCAACATTTACCAAAATCTGTGCAAAAACTCTACTACTGTTGTTTGCTTCATCTACAGTATTTAACAGTTATTGAGGTGGAGGAGGTAATGTTCTCATAAGACTGCAGGAGGCTAATGTTTTCTAGGCTAACTGAGATAAGAGATGGCAGCTGAATGAGATAAGACGGGGAGCTATACATATATATCCCATACATATGGGATGTATTCAAAGGACATCTACCCCATTGGTGATGTCCTTTGAATACATCCCACACAATACATTGATGTGTTTCCGTGATCGACCCATAGACTTAATTTTATGTCCAAAGCCACACAGTGAGGAGCAAGTGATGGAACGATACTGTGGGGGGGAGGGGGGCGTCAATTTAAAACACAAAATATCACACAATGGATACACCCAGTGACATATAGAGGAAAATATCACACAAGGGATACACCCAGTGACACATATAGAGGAAAATATCACACAAGGGATACACCCAGTGACACATATAGAGGAAAATATCACACAATAGATGCACCCAGTGACACATATAGAGGAAAATATCACACAATAGATGCACCCAGTGACACATATAGAGGAAAATATCACACAATGGATGCACCCAGTGACACACATAGAGGAAAATATCACACAGTGGATGCGCCCAGTGACACATATAGAGGAAAATATCACACAGTGGATGCGCCCAGTGACACATATAGAGGAAAATATCACACAATAGATGCACCCAGTGACACATATAGAGGATAATATCACACAATGGATGCACCCAGAGACACATATAGAGGAAAATATCACACAATGGATGCACCCAGTGACACATATAGAGGAAAATATCACACAATGGATGCGCCCAGTGACACATATAGAGGAAAATATCACACAATGGATGCACCCAGTGACACATATAGAGGAAAATATCACACAATGGATGCACCCAGTGACACATATAGAGGATAATATCACACAATGGATGCACCCAGTGACACATATAGAGGAAAATATCACACAATGGATGCGCCCAGTGACACATATAGAGGGCAATATTTTCTTAACTAAACATACAAGAGAACTCGCGTTAAAAATGACATTGCGCTCACTGATTTCTGTGCGTATCGGTACTTTGCGTGCATTTTTGCGTGTCGGTTTTAACAGCGCAATTTCCCGCCGGATGAAAAAATGCGCGAGGAATGTAATTCCAGCGGTGATTTTCGCGCGTTAACGTTTGCTTTGCGCAAAAAAACACGCGTTTAGTGTGCGTTTTTGCGTTAAGAATGTAATAGGTCCCTTCATGTTTTGCTGTTAGTGGTGCTTTAATAATGCACACAGTCATAGAAATGATCACATTCAACGGCTCTGGAGTTTATTTTTCATGCATGGTTGTTGTTGTGGTTTGTATCTGAAGTCGTGAGTGATTAAGTCACAATAGTATTTTTTTCCTCTTTGCTTTTTTTTGCCGATGAAAATAACGAACATAATGACGAGTTCAAAACAAATTATTTTCACGAACGTTGACTCAACTGTACAATTTGAATGTAGGTGGTTTTGTTCTAGCCACGTTCAGGTGCCGCTATGTAGCAAAATAACAAGCAAAGTATCCTCTGATTCTCTGTACTTGGAGAGGTTTGTCTGTTTTCCCCCAAAACATCCATGGCACTGGCGGTGGGAGGACTGCTAAGACTGAGACTAAGGAATATCCAAACTACAGTGTCCGTTTTAGGACATTGCTAGATGTCGCTGTCACATATTAGATTGAGCTGGTTTACCGGCCTCCCTGACCCTGACTTTGATATCTGACCATTGGTTGTCATGGTCAAAATCAGACTTTTCAAGATCATCAAGCTACGCTGGTTTTGATATCTGAACCTCCGGTGTCTGGGTCACTTAGGCTAGGGTCAGACGAACGCATTTTTCATGTTGTCTGTGAAAAAGTGCGGTCGAACGAACGTACGTATTTTTTCCCGGAATACGCGATAGCGGTCATACGATGCGCCTTTTCGTCCGTGATTTTGTACGGATCATCAATAAAACACTTTTTGTGTCTGGACGTTATGTTAGCCGGACATTAGCAGCGTCTGACGTCTCCTAATCACGCACACACGCCGCTATGCGGACGCAGCACACTCTGTACGTCAGTAGTAGCGGTTTGACGTTCTCGAAAAAATGCGTTCGTTTGCCACTTGCGTTGCGCGGACGAACATTCGTGCGGCCGTTCGTCGTATGTTCCCCGGCATTGGACGTCATTTGCTGCTAGTACGGCTGTGATTTAGTGCGGCTAAACGCACGTTAAAACTGCGCTAGTCTGACCCTAGCCTTATTGTTTTTTTTTTTAACATATATCTCCAGTTTTACAGGGCAGGTGAATTCGGCAGCTTTAAATGTATGTGTTTGTAGTTAAATTGCTATAGTGTATATACATCTGTTTATATACTTCCATACATACATCCATATCCATCGTAGCCATTCATCTATATCAGGGATCTAAAACTCCATTCCCAGAATTTTTACAATGTAATAGACAACAAAAGAATCCTGGGATTTGTGGTTCATAAATATCTGGGTTTTGGAGTTTGCGATCCCTGATCTATATCCATCCCTGACTGTCCATCAATCTATCTGTCCATCCCTGTCTGTCCTTTCATCCTAGTATGTCAAACCATCCACCCCTATCCATACATGTCTGTCCATCCCTGTCTGACTACCCATCCATCATCCCTCTCTACCTGTCCATCCATCATCCCTCTCTACCTGTCCATCCATCCATTCATCATCCCTCTCTGCCTGTCCATCCATCCATGCGTATCTATAAAATTTTAATTAGCTCCACTTTATTATAAATGTATATTTGACAAGTCTCATTAAGATATTAATCTGGAGAATGAATGTCACATTTGTGTGTCGCACGTTTGCCATGGATTGCTTACATTACAGTTTCTGAAAATCAAATACACGGCAGTACCTTCGCAGAGACAGAATCACTTGGAGTTTCATGTTTGCCTAAACGTCATGTGATTCTTACTCTGATACCTAACACTTTGTTGTCAGGGTCTCTCCTCGGGTGTCGAGGCCACTCTGTGGGAGTCAGGGACACTCCGCAGGAGTCAGAGTCTGAGTCAATCCATAGGAGTTAGGGTTGCTTCTGAGGTGTCATGGTCACTCCAAGGGAGGCAGGATCACTTTTTAGGTCTCAGGGTTATACCTCAGGAGTCTGAATCACTTTCATGTCTCAGGGTTATACCTCAGGAGTCTGAATCACTTCTTAGATGTCAGGGTCATTCTTCAGGAGTCAGGATCACTTCTCAGGTGTCAGGGTCAATCCACAAGATTCAGGATCACTTTTCAGGCATCAGGGTCACTTCTCAGGCGCTGCATCAGGGTCACTCCACAAGAGTCAGGATCACTTCTCAGACGTCAGGGGTAGTGATGAGCCGAACACGACGTGTTCGGTTCGCATTCGAACTCGAACAATTTCAAAAGTTCGAGTTCGAACTCAAACTCGAACTCTAACCGAACTCAATGCAAGTCAATGGGACTCAAAAGTTCGATTTTTAGAGTGCCAAGAGGGCATATATGCAAGATATTTACCATAAAAGGTGTATGGGAGTCCGGGTAGTGCTCTGAGGGACAGGAAACAAGGACAAAAAGTAAAAAAAAAAAATCATTTTTAAAGGAACAGTGAGTTTTCCATGAAATAAAGGTTAAGAATATGAAAATTTCCTGCAAATATCATGCCTAGGAGGTCCCCATAATCTGCTCATGAAGTGGCGGATTTGTAGGATGTATAGAAACATCTAAAACCAAAAAATGACATTTAAAATGACGGTAAATGGTTTTCCTTTAATCTATTCATAAACAACTGCTTGGGGCGGCAGCCTGTATGAAAAGAGGAGACATTTTAGGACACGCAGAACAAGTTTAGTGATTTTTTGGCTAAATTATGGTGAAACTTATGCAGGCTTTGGATGAAAGTAACAATAGGTGCTTTAAAATTGGGCCTTTAGTGTCCTCAACAGGGCCGTCACACCGTAACCCCTCTGTGGTATTGTGGAAGAGTGCAGGGGTGGACCCTGCGGTCCAATATTAAAATGATATGAATCTGGTATAGGCGTCAGTGGCAGTGCACCCAAATATTTTGCCTTTGGTGGCAGCAAGTGCCTTCACACCGTAACCCCTCTGCGGTATTGTGGAAGAGTGCAGTGGTGGAGGTTTTGGTAATGCAGAAGAGATCCCCGATCTATTCAGTTACATCAGCAGCTATATCAAAACCGGGTCAGCAATGTTTAGGCACTTGTACTGCGCTACTGTATATGGTGAGAATCGGCGCACACCAGTAGCAACAGGAAGCAAACAGAACAGGCAGGGAATACACAGAGAGAATAGTCAAATGGCAGGCAAAGTCGGCAACAGATCTGGTCCTCAGAACAAGCAGGGTCAGTAACAAGTATACAAACTGATTCGGTAAGCTAGCGATGCGGGAATAAAGGCTGAGCATGTAGCGACGCACAGCGTAGCGAAGCAAAGAGAAGCAAACATTTTGCAGGCTTGACTTCACTCCGCGCTGCCTCGCAGCGTGTCAATTAAAATGTACATACAAAACCGTTTTATTTTCACAAAGCACATGTTATATAGGAAAAAAAGTTTCTACTTAATAAAATATATAAAAAATGACTGTTAATTTAATAGGAATAGTATAAAAATATAAAAAAAAGGTAACCCCTGGTCATATATATTATAGGGACACGGAGCGCTGTGTATAGAGTAGGGATGCATTAATACCACACACAGACATATACATATATATCAACACGCAGACCTATATATACGTATATATCAACACACAGATATATATATATACACCCACCCTCAGACCATATATACACACAGGCACATGGGGGGTGGCATTTGGACAATCTCAACTAAATGCGCCCCCCCCAATTTGGCCGATCCCTCCAGAAGAAATGTTGAACCTGACAGAGCAGAGAATATATATATTATTCTCTGCTCTATCGGGTTCAACATTTCTTCTGGAGGGATCAGCCAAATGGGGGGGCAATTAGTTGCCAAAATGTGTGTGTAATACAAGTCTGGATATATAATTATATGAATATAGATATATATCTTATTTATATATATATATATATATATCATACCTGCCCTTACGTTCCCCTATAAATTTGCTAAAAATATACACACAAATAAAACAAGCCACTGTCTGAGACCTCGCACAGTCCACATGCCACCCCCCTCTACCTGGCTGAATGTATCTAATATATATAATTAAATACATTCAGCCAGGTAGAGAAATAAAAAAAAAGTTTTATTTTATGTTCCCGGGGATTTTTTTTTTTATAAATGTGTTGCCTTACCTTAGCCTGGTGGTCAGTGGGGGCTCCCTGGATCCTGGTTGTGGGGGGGGTCTGCTGTGGCCGCAGGTGCAGTGGCTCCCTCCCTGCGCTGCCTGTCTCTGCCACATGCACCCGGGGAGCTAGCCCGCACAGTCGCAGCTCTGTCATCCAGTGGCCGCATGCTCCTCAAGGGGATCCTTGGGAGACCCCGGCAGGCTACCCTCTACAGTGCCTGATTAGAGGGCCGTGTCTGCCTGATGTTTTAGTAACAAGAATGTTTTATCCCATAGGCTTCAATGTTAAAAATATTCTCATTTTAATTCAATATCTAATAAACCGTTGCTTATAATATTCTGCAGTAAAGAGTCTCTTTATTTCTAGATTATTTTAGTATTTGTTAAGCATTTTTTATACTTTTTTTTTTTAAAAAACGAACTTTTGGTGAACGTCCCAAAAAGTTTGAAGTTCGCGAACTGTCGAACGGCCGATGTTCGATGTGAACTCCGAACAGATCGAACCGAACAGCTCATCCCTAGTCAGGGGCACTCCTCAGGAGTCATGGTAACTTCACAGGAGTCATGCTCACTCTTCAGGAGTCAGGTTCACGCCACTAGAGTCAGGGGCACTCCACAGGAGTCAGAGTCACTCCATAGGAGTTAGGGTCACTTCTCAGGTGTC
Organism: Leptobrachium leishanense; assembly: GCA_009667805.1. Taxonomy (NCBI): domain Eukaryota; kingdom Metazoa; phylum Chordata; class Amphibia; order Anura; family Megophryidae; genus Leptobrachium; species Leptobrachium leishanense. The sequence goes on along the minus strand of CM019069.1, from coordinate 141,693,803 downwards.
AGGTTCACTGCATGAGAGGCAAGATCACTTTTCAGGTCTCAGGGTTATTTCTCAGGAGTCTTTATCACTTCTCAGGTGTCAGGATCATTCCTCAGGAGTCAACACTTCTCAGTCATCATGGTCACTCCTCAGGAGTCGGGATCACTTCTCAGGCATCAGGGTCACACCACAAGATTCAGGATCACTTCTCAGGTGTCAGGATCACTCCACAAGATTCAGAATCACTTCTCAGGCATCAGGGACACTCCTCAGGAGTCATGGTAATGCCTCAGGAGTCAGGTTCACTCCTGAGGTGTCAGGGTCATTCCTCAGGAGTCAGGGACACTCCACAGCAGTCAGGGTCACTCCTCAGATGTCACGGTCACCTCCCAGGAATCAAGGAATCAGTGACACTCCTCAAGTGTCAGGGATACTACACCGGAGTTAAGCTCACTCCCCAGGAATCTAGGAGTCACTCATCTGGTGTCAGGGACACTCCAGAGCAGTCAGGGTCACTCAACTGGTGCCGGGGCTCTCCCCAGGAGTCCGGTTCACTCCTCAGGAACAGGGACATTCCGCAAGTGTCGGTTCGTTCCGCAGGAGTTAGGTTAACTCCTCAGGGATGATGGTCACTCATGTGTCACAAAAAACTTTAAGAATTTACTATTTGATGAGAAATATTCTTATGTAACCTAAGTAATCCCCTTTCCTTCTCTGCGGCAGAAGGTTCTCTAGTTTCCTAGTGACATATTAATGACATCACAACAGACTGGGACTTCTAGACATTTTTGGAGTCAGGACAGAAACACCGCTGTACTCAACAATATCCTGTTTACATAGATTTGCGTAGAAACATTTTAAGACGTAATCCAACATACTATCCATAACAGAAACAAAAAACCAGACGAAGGGATATAAATTTTACCAAAATAAATCCTTATTAAACATCTCCCCCTAAGTCTGGTCGGATCGTATTCCCAAACAAAATGAGCTCGCTGCCCTTTATGCCAGTAATGGATAGGTGCTAACGAGAACCAGACAATTGTGCAGACTAATTAAGAACACTCTTTCTGTATGCGCTATTTGGGTTTTCCTTCGGGGTAAGCAGGAAAGCCTATATTTGTGGGATTTTCTTTAAAGTAGAGCGTGCCAGTTAGCTCGGGCCGGTGCAGTGGGATCTTGCAAGGACACATCTGCGTTGCATTAGACCTCGGGTCTCAGTGGGAAAGCTCTGTATGGTACGGAGTGCAATTGATCTGTTTTTTTCAAATACACTGGAACAAAAAAAAGGAAAGAAAAGTGGAGCAACCTTCATAGTGTCTCCGTCTCGGCACTGGATTGTTGCATCACACCGAGCAAGGACAAACGACAAACAAGTCTCAATTATTCATGCATTTTCTTGCACCCTTATTAACCTCCCTGGCGGTCTAATTTTTTGTGAAAAACCGTGTCTAAAAGCGATCTATTTTTTTTTTGCCCCCCCTACTGGTATTCCCGAGTGTGGCTCGGGGTTAAATTCCTATGTTGGAAGTGGTAACCCCGAGCAACACTCTGGATGCCGCTGGATATATCACCTCTCCCTGCACTCCCTCGATGTCCCCAGCTGCCTCCTCAGGCGACCGCGACCTTATACTTCCTGGTTCCTTCCTCCCGAGAAGGAATCCAGGAAGTAAAACGCTGCGATCGCCGGAGGAGACTGCAGAGATCAGCAAGGGAGCGCATGGAGAGGTGATGTATGCAGCCCGAGTGTGTCTCGGGGTTACTGCTCTCAGCTGTGAAATTTAACCCCGAGACACACTCTGGAACACCGCCAGGGAGGTTAACTATAAGGATTATTTAGAGAGAGCCGATCTGGCCTCGAAATGGCACCGAACAGGGAATTTTCCCGAACGGTGCCATTTCGGGACCATTAGTCTATTCAGAGAGCATGCAATTCGCCAAATTTTGGCAATCTGCCAGCAAGTGCGGTACCTGTTCGACGGCAGTGAAATCCCCCATAGAGAAGCAATGGTTAATCTATTCAGAGACACTGAACAGCAGAGAAAAGCTACCAAAGTGCCCTGCTGTTTGGTGTTTTCATTCGGCAGGTTTTTTCAGACGAACCCCATAGGCTTCAATGTTAAAAATATTCCCATTTTTACTCACTATCTAATAAACCATTTATTATTTTAATCTGCAGCAAAAAGTCTCTTTATTTATTGATTTTTTAGGATCTTTCAGGCATTTTTCAGGATTTTTACAACAAAAATGTTTTCTGGTTTTTTTTTATTTAAAAGGGTTTTTTCTTTTTTCTGTAACTGCCCTTTTTATTATCATTCATAGAATCTTATATGTAAATTCCAAACATTTTCGTTCAGCAGTTTTTTTTGCAAATTGCGTTTCAATTTTGACACTTTCAACCGTAGGGACCAGTAAATAAAAGTCGAATACGTGGATTAAAAAAAATTATTATTGTACAATGTAATTTGGGAAAAAGTAATACAACTAACATGCATTTTGACAAAGATACTTTCCAACAATCTAGATCGAGAGGGAGGGTTGTTTCAGGTTGTTATCGCACTGGTTTGGAGCTTATTTTTTTCAATTCTGTTATTCTTTGGTTTCCCAAAAATGATGACATCATTCATTGAATTTATGTCGGCCATTGTTGGCCATTTCTGCCCATTTGAGCACACTGTTTCCTTATTTGAGCATACGGATCAGTATGGCTGGCTGGTAAGGTTAATCTGGGTTCATATTGGGGTCATATACCAACTTTTACCCATCATTTACCCACTATCATGTCCAGATTTCATACCATATCTCCTAGATGTTGGTATATATGGATATATACAGTAGATATAGTAAGACGGCATTAAGGGACTAGTCCTCATGATCTCTCCATCTAATTCTGTAATGTGTTGTTCTATCCTCTGACTAAACCAACAAGGGATAATGTAAAGGTTATGCTTCTTTAAAAGACGATGAATTAATCACTGTCTCGATCATTTTAATGATGGCATTTGGGAACTGGTTGAACAATCACCACATGCCGACTTATTGGTGGTTCCAGACGACATGGTTGAGGAGCACATGTTTAAAGACTCACTCGATCCATCACAGCATAGTCAGGGTCAGCTGAATATATTGATCCATGGTGTTAGCTCTTTATGTGAAACCACGATGCCATCTTCATGGAAAATTAAGTTGAACGTGCCTCCTCGATGTGTCATATCTTTGACTAGATGCATGTAACCCCAAAGTCATGGGTTCTTGCAGGCTGAGAAATTATCACCAATCTGTGTCACCTCTTTAAAGGAGGAAATCATCTTTATCCTCCTGTGAGGTGATATTAGCACAGGTTGTGTTATATGTGATGTTGCCTGATGCTAGTAATACGTTCCGATCAGAAGGCTTGTGCCGGAAGCAATCCAATACCTTCAGGCAACGACTTGGGTTTTTACATCTAACTGTCATGGTAGTTAAGTAGGCCAAACACACAAATCTACCCAACCCGTAAAGTGTAAGCAGATCAGCACACTACCCCTAAATACCGGCCATTAGAATGGATGGTTTGACAGATACTACAGTAAGGCAGTAAAAGAGAACGGTCCAAATTACCAAACAAAATCAAGGATTGGAGAAAGTAACTGTATCGAAAAACAAGAGGAGGTCCCGGACGCGAGAAATAATTAGACGCGAATATGTAGAAAGTGCTGATCTCTTATAGTCTAAAGGGAATTCCCATTGGTCCATATGGCGCGTCGGAACATTCGGAAATGATACGTGGGGAACTCTGAGATGATGCATGTTGGATGAGAACGACTCCGACTGCCAGCAAGACACAACTGATCTGCGTCGGAGGAATGACGCAAACCAGTAGCTCCAACACAATGTGGGGGAGGTGAAAACGGGGCAACACTCCTTGCACGCATGACACTAATGGCTCATAGCTCAGGTATCCCAAAAGAACATCTATCACCCACGTACTGCACAAATAACTGATATATAAGATGACTCTTGTGCTGTGTTCTCTATAACCTCCGGCACTCGGAGTCGTGGAGGGGACGCCTAGACAAGTAGAGGGCGCCTTGAAAAAAGCAAGCTTCTCCAGAAAATAATCCATATCTGGATTTTTCTACAGACAAAACTGCTTGATTACTGAGAAACATGAGCAAGAAACCATTTCCGAGCCAGCTGAGCCTAGTTTGGGTGAGATCAGCCAGCGTTTCAGGATTTGTGTTGCTTGCAGTAGCCGCATCCTATGTATGAAATGGTCCAAGTCCGCCTTGTAATAACAATGTTTAATCAAGTTGTTTATAGGATATAAAAGAGGAGGGCATGTTGTTGGGTCTCTTTATACTTTGTAGCGAGCCTTGTTTCTAATTACTGTAAGCAATACGTCAGCTGTGGGAAGGGTTGTCCCATAGACGATCTTCATATATATTTATTTGTACTGGTCTGGTGAAGAAACAGCCGCCCGTCCTTTTTCAGTTACCGCCGACACAAGATTTGTTCTCTTTAACCTGACCTTGGCCCTACTTGGGGGAATAAACAGGGTTAAATTGCAGAAGGGATGTATTTAACATTTGGCAATGTGTCTTGATGCACTTCTCAAACAATCCAAGCTAATCCTCTTCTAAACAAGAGTTCCTCTCCGCCTGGCCAAATCCACCGAGAGCTGCGCCAGCACCGAGCTAGACGGAGGAGTCCTTTGTGAGAGATTTGTCTTCATCAGGTTTGTTTTCGGAGCGGGCCAACATTTCCAGAACAATTCAGAGGAGGAAACAGAGGGGGGAAGGGGAGTATCCAGTGAATAAGTAACGATGATGACAATAGAGACAAAAATATCGTTGGCAATCTTCAACGAGGCGTATTGTCCTGCTGGTAGATTTCTTTTTTTACTTTTCGTATTTTTTTGGGGCTTAAAAGAAAAGTAAAGATCCTCATTGATCGATTAAAGTCTTAAACAATGAACAGCATATTTAGAATGAGTAAAGTTTGAAGAAAATCAACCCAGTGTTTCATTTTAACCTCACAGACTCTATGACAGTCTAAGATGAAGGTCAGAAAGTCAGCTAGAATGATGGTGGACCAGTCAATCCAGTAGAATCCATTAATGAAGCAGAAAAGTGCCTATGGCTGGATAGAAGGAAACGTAATCATATGTCCTTGAGATACAAATTCCACGTCAATGGTCGATGAAATTACTATATCTAGTCAGAGAGGTCTCCTATAGGATAGAACTACTTCAGAGCCGTGGTTTACAGTATTTAACAGTCAATGGAGTGGAGGAGGGAATGTGTAGGTAAGACTTTGTTCTCCAGACTACCTGGAGGTACCCAGAGATTCCTAGACATTTTAAATGAATTCTAGCTCTATCAGGGGCCACGTATTTAAATAGATACCTAATTAAGATCAATCGCAAAGTATCTCGTTTACACCAAGCAATTTCTAACAACTGTTGTAGTTCAGAGACCCATTGTTTGGATTCTTGTTGCTTTGCAGCTCTGTCAGACACCCACACACTCCGAATATATAAAGAAAAAGAGCACATTTGGATAGAGAAGATGTAACAGAGGCTTTGGGTCCAAAAAATAAACTGCCCCTTCAAAATAGGAACTTTTTGGGGGGCTTGCCACCATACTGCCATGTAGTATGTAGGTACATACTTGCCTATCACACAACGTCGGCTGTGGAGTCCAGTGGTAACGTCTTTGCCCTTTGACCGTGGAGAATCAAGTCAAAATCCCGTTCCGCACATCCCTACAATGCAACTGTGGAGAAGCAAGTCTCGACTTTACGAGAAGCGGGTTCAACCTAACCACCAGGTCACTGCTCTACAATCATGGAAAGACGACTCGATTCCACCCAGAAGAAGCCACCAGTGAGTGTCCTTGGGCAAGACACCTAACGATACGGATGTGCCGCATACCTCACAAAATACTTGTACATCTCATAGATTGTAAGTACCCTCGGGAACAGGGTCCCCCTGAATCAGGCCGTATCATCCATGTGTGGTATTCTAATGTATTAACCCCTTGTACACTGATCTTGTAAAGCGCTGTGGAATACGTGGCGCTATATAAATAAATGATAATAATAATAGCCGATCGCAAAGACCTTCATTCCGTTAATACGCGGTCGCCACCAGACTGTCTGTGACACGGTTAATGCACAATGATGCTGCTGAGTCTCTTTCCGCAAGTGATAATGAAATCTCCATCTGGGGAGAAGGACCGAGAAGAACGTCTCCTGATTTTTATACACACTGCTCGTTACTCTGCCGCATCTGCCGCAGAGTGCGGTGTTAATTGACTTTTTATAAGGACGTTGATGAATGTTAAGTTTGAATTAACACAGGGTCAGATAAAGCGACCATCCAATCATGGCTGTTATCCAAACAATCAATAATTAAAGTGTTATTTTCGAGAGGATGGACTCAACGCTCCAGACAGCTGCTAAGGTTCCCAGCTAAGGAGCTGTTCTGTTCTGTTGAAGGTTTGGATGACTGAGGGTACTCAAAGTTTTTGTCCAATAGGATTTTAAATATAGATACTCATAGCAGTTAGGGATGTGCATGGCTGAAAAATTTGTTTAGTTTAGTTTCGTTACGTTTTTAAACTATTTTCGTTTCGTATTTCGAGTTGTTTCGGATTGATTTGAAATTTCGAATCGATTTGAAATTTCGAATCGATTTCAAATTCGATAGTTGATATCAATTATTAAAATTTTTCTTTTATGATGATGATACAGTGTAAAATGAAATACATTTGTTATATACTATTTTGTTTCGTTTCGAATTCGTATCGTATCGATTCGTTATTCGGAAGTACTTCCGAACTATGAAATATCAAATTTCGTTCCAAATTCCGAATTTATCCGAAACGAATGCACATCTCTAATAGCAGTTCTCTAGATCAGTTCCTCCCAACCCCGGTCCTCAAGTCCCAAACCTAACAGGTCAGGTTTGCAGGATAGCTGAAGCACAGCACAGGTGATATGATTTGCTGCTCAGTGATTGCAGGATTCAGTCTGCATTTCCCCAAGGAAATCCTTAAAATCTGACCTGTTAGGGTGACCTGAGGACCGCGGTTGGGAAACAGTCATTCCTAAATATAGGAGTTATTCAGAAAGCACTGGAATTTCAGTGAAATTCCAGAGCTTTTCTTGTTCGGCGCACTTCCAGTTCGCCGACCCAGCGGTGAATTCACTATTAACCGCGGGGTCCTCAAAGTGCACCAAACGTTGAACCGCCAAAGCCCACCACTGAACAGACCTCCAAACGCAGCCAAAGACCGCCGTTCAGACCCACGAATTGCAGGGGAAAAAAAACGGAACTCCGACATTTTTCTAATAGGTGTTTAAACCAATAAAAATGCATTAAAATGTGTCTAAACAATAGAAAAGGTCCTATAAAAAATAATAAAGCGGTCTGTTACAGAATTAAAAAAAGCCTTTAAAAAAGAAATGAGAATCAAAAATTCTGCTTAAAAAATACAAAAAATACATTAAAATGTTCCAAAAAATAAATAAATATATAAAAAGAGGTTTTGATGAAAATGAAAAGAATAAACAGCTGAATAAAAAAACGATAATATTGTTTTATATTGAATCCTATGGGATTCGCCTGTTTAAACCTGTCGAACTGAACCACCGAAATTCAGGGCATTTCACTAACACTTCGGTGCAGTTCGGTGTTCTCTGAATAGATTAATCGTCACTTCTCTATGGAACAATTTTACTGTCGCCGAATTGCGACGATCTGTGGCAAACTGCACCTGATTTCAGTGTCAGTTCGCCAGTATTTGGAGAATTGACAGCTCTCTGAATAGAAGAACTGCCACAAAATTGCATTGTACTGTGAAATTAACTGTTCGGTGTAATTTAGTGGTAAATTTGACGCTTATTGAATAACCCTTTATGTGTTGCATGATGCTCAGGCAGCCAGTGCTGAATCAGTTTAAACAGCTGGGACTCTGGGTATAAAACACGGATCCCCAGCAGATTCATCATGGAGTCCCAGCTGCCGTAGCGCTTTCTGACCAGCAGATGGTGACGTCTGCCTGTCAAATAGAGCTTCTACAGTAAGAAGATACAATGAATTTTTACTATACAATTAATGAAAAGTGATTACCAGAGGTGTCTTTTTAGGGGCTCCTCCAGATATTCAGGGTGTGTGGGTGTCTTTTTAGGGGCTCCTCCATATATTCATGGTGTGCGGGTGTCTTTTTAGGGGCTCCTCCATATATTCAGGGTGTGTGAGTGTCTTTTTAGAGGTTCCTCCATATATTCAGGGTGTGCGGGTGTCTTTTTAGGGGTTCCTCCATATATTCAGGGTGTGTGAGTGTCTTTTTAGAGGTTCCTCCATATATTCAGGGTGTGCGGGTGTCTTTTTAGGGGCTCCTCCATATATTCAGGGTGTGTGGGTGTCTTTTTAGGGGCTCCTCCATATATTCAGGGTGTGTGGGTGTCTTTTTTTAGGGGCTCCTCCATATATTCCAGGGTGTGCAGGTGTCTTTTTAGGAGTTCCTCCATATATTCAGGGTGTGCGGGTGTCTTTTTAGGGGCTCCTCCATATACACAGGGTGTGTGGGTGTCTTTTTAGGGCCTCCTCCATATATTCAAGGTGTGCGGGTGTCTTTTTAGGGTCTCTTCCATATATTCAGGGTGTGTGGGTATGTTTTTATAGCCTCCTTCATATATTCAGGGTGCGTGGGTGTCTTTTTAGGGTCTCTTCCATATATTCAGGGTGTGTGGGTATCTTTTTATAGCCTCCTTCATATATTCAGGGTGTGTGGTGTCTTTTTTTAGGGGCTCCTCCATATATTCCAGGGTGTGCAGGTGTCTTTTTAGGAGTTCCTCCATATATTCAGGGTGTGCGGGTGTCTTTTTAGGGGCTCCTCCATATACACAGGGTGTGTGGGTGTCTTTTTAGGGCCTCCTCCATATATTCAAGGTGTGCGGGTGTCTTTTTAGGGTCTCTTCCATATATTCAGGGTGTGTGGGTATGTTTTTATAGCCTCCTTCATATATTCAGGGTGCGTGGGTGTCTTTTTAGGGTCTCTTCCATATATTCAGGGTGTGTGGGTATCTTTTTATAGCCTCCTTCATATATTCAGGGTGTGTGGGTGTCTTTTTAGGAGCTCCTCCATATATTCAGGGTGTGCGGGTGTCTTTTTAGGGGCTCCTCCATATATTCAGGGTGTGTATGTGTCTTTTTAGGGGTTCCTCCATATATTCAGGGTGTGTGTGTGTCTTTTTAGGGGCTCCTCCATATATTCAGGGTGTGTGGGTGTCTTTTTAGGGGTTCCTCCATATATTCAGGGTGTGCGGGTGTCTTTTTAGGGGTTCCTCCATATATTCAGGGTGTGCGGGTGTCTTTTTAGGGGCTCCTCCATATATTCAGGGTGTGTGGGTGTCTTTTTAGGGGCTCCTCCATATATTCAGGGTGTGTGGGTATCTTTTTAGGGGCTCCTCCATATATTCAGGGTGTGTGGGTGTCTTTTTAGGGGTTCCTCCATATATTCAGGATGTGTGGGTGTCTTTTTAGGGGCTCCTCCATATATTCAGGGTGTGTGGGTGTCTTTTTAGGGGCTCCTCCATATATTCAGGGTGTGTATGTGTCATTTTAGGGGCTCCTCCATATATTCAGGGTGTGTATGTGTCTTTTTAGGGGCTCCTCCATATATTCAGGGTGTGCGGGAGTCTTTTTAGGAGTTCCTCCATATATTCAGGGTGTGCGGGTGTCTTTTTAGGGGCTCCTCCATATATACAGGGTGTGTGGGTGTCTTTTTAGGGGCTCCTCCATATATTCAGGGTGTGTGGGTATCTTTTTAGGGGCTCCTCCATATATTCAGGGTGTGTGGGTGTCTTTTTAGGGGCTCCTCCATATATTCAGGGTGTGTGGGTGTCTTTTTAGGGGCTCCTCCATATATTCAGGGTGTGTGGGTATCTTTTTAGGGGCTCCTCCATATATTCAGGGTGTGCAGGTGTCTTGTTAGGAGTTCCTCCATATATTCAGGATGTGTCGGTGTCTTTTTTAGGGTCTCCTCCATATATTCAGGATGTGTGAGTGTCTTTTTAGGGGCTCCTCTATAAATACATGGTGTACGAGTGTATAACAGAGCTGCAAAGCAATAAAACTCCCAGCAAGGATCCTCTGAACTATAATGAATGTTTTTAGAAATGTCTTGGCTTTAATTAGATGCTTTGCTTTTGTTCTAAATTACATTATATTTTTTTTGCATAAAGGCAGGTCGTGATGTCATCTAAAATGTATGGGAATAGTCTTGTAACTAGCCCCGCCTCTAGCGTCATTTCGTAACATGAAAGCATCCTATTTCGGGAGGTGCGTGAATGCTGTTGTCTCATCGTGCATTCTGGGATTTGTAGTTCAGTGCTGCTAGAGGAAGCAGTGGGCGTCTGTCGTCTTTGGACGGCAGGATATGGCTGTTTTTTTTTCTAATTGGGCGATATGTTAATGATTCGCTCTTATGAAAACATTGCAGACATCCATATTTATGTAACCTGTTTATTGAGGCAAGATTTCCAGGCTTTGGTAAAAAATAAAAAATGCCGCAGCCCAATAATTTTTTGTATGCATAGTAATACTGTGTACTTAATCTCAACAATAAAGTTTAATTAACACGTAATTAAGCTGATGAGCTGTGGCAGCACAGAGATCTCAAATAATTGTATTATTGACATTCCAGGCAGCAAATTAAGGGATGTATATTTTTTTGAGATTGTGCCACATGCCTGTTTTTTTTTAATGTCTTTTCAGCTTTTTTTGTTACAGATGGTGCACATTTTAATGCCAAAATCTGTGATTCCTACCGTTTTAGAAAGAATAGTTTATACTTTTTAGTTTGTGTTTGCCTTCCGCTTACGTTGTCTCGAGGTTCGCGACCACCCCTCGACCCCAGAGCTTAGGGCTTTGACCCTTCAGATGTTTTAGAATTACATCTTCTACGATGCTCAGATGTCCATTAGTCTGGCTCAGTCTCATGGGACATGTGGTTCCAAAACATCTGGAGGGTCATGGCTGCTGGCCCCGCGATCATACCTGGAGCATACCTACTGGTTCGTAGATTTATGGCCCGAGCATACAATGACGGAGTGCCACTTCGAAGAGTTAACTCGCCAGATGACCCTCTTAATAAGCCCAGTCTCGCTAATCAGAGACCACATAGACATGTGCAATAACTGGTGAAATTTTATACTGTCGTAAAATGCAGAATTCCAGATGGTTGACAGAGGATACTATACTTTATCGTCCGATGATGCAGAGGTGGCTCGGCCATCTGCATGTTCGCAATTAATATGTAGATTACCCGTCGAACCAAGGCTTATGCTCACTCGTGTATGCTCATAATAGTTAAATGAGTTGACAGAATTTTTTTCCTACTTTGCCTCTGAGAAGTGACCATGGGATTGGTCAACGGTTCTCTCCTAAATAGGCCTTGTGTATCAGAATTGGGATGTATGGGAATGAGAGTGAGATAGGGGCTCAGTCAGGACCACGGTCTTCCCTAGTCAGGAATTGTGATTCAGAATCGCGTCAGTCTTGTGCAGGGGTGGACTGACCATTAGGGCACTTGGGCACTGCCTGAGGGCCCTGGCCTAGAAGGGGGCCCTGTGAAGGCCCCCCCAAACCTTGGACATTCTTAACCTTTCAGTCGGGTCCCACACACCACCAATAAAAACCATGGTGGTGTGTGTTTGAATTGAATTTTTTTCCTACTTTGCCTCTGAGAAGTGGGCACGGGATTGGTCAACGGTCCTCTCCTAGACAGGCCTTGCATATGAGAATCGGGGCACTCTGGAGATATTGGAATGAGACTGGCATACGGGCTTGCCAGTGTCAGACAGAACAAGCCATACACATCTACTTTGACTCCAAGGTGTGGACATTGGAGTGATCATTGGTCTTCCCTAGTCAGCAATTGCCTTTCAGAATTGGGTAACTCAGAAGGCAGGTATCATAGAACGAGGACACTATAAGTGAGGAGAAGCAATATAAATAATCTACTTTGCTTCTGAGAAGTTCACTTGTGTGGTCAATGGTTCTTCTTACTCCCAGGCCTTGCAGTCAGAATTGGGACATTCTGAATGTATGAGAATGAGAGGGAGGTAGGGGTTCAGTGAGAACCTGCAATACAAATGTAGCTACATTGACTGCAGGGAGTGGGAACTGGATTGGTCCTTGGTCTTCCCAAGTCATGACTTGTCTTTTAGAATTGGGCAACTCGGGAGGTAAGGGAATGAGAGTGGGGTACGGGCTTGACATTGTCAGTCAGATGAAGTAATGCAAATTGTCCTACTTTACCTTTCAGGGGTGGGCACTGGATTGGTCCATGGTCTGAATCCCTAGTCAAAGCTTGCCTTTCAGAATCATTCTACTTGGGTGGTAGCGACTGTCTCTGTCAGGGCTGGTCTGTCTGAATCAGGACACTTGGGATGTATCCAGGACTAACCCACTGTACAAGGACCAGACAGGATCATAACTTAAGTATTAACCTTAAACAATCATACGGACATATGTTGAATAATATTACCCATTACGATTCTAAGCTCTCACGTCGGCCTTGCCTTATCGTCTTTCGTCTTTATGGTCCACCTTTTCAGTCCGGTTCATTTTTATGCAGCGGGTGAAGGCGGCTATTTACCAGTTATAAAGGAAGCTCATAAAAGTCTTAGAGACCTCTCTGACACATTCAATTAACACCGTCACATTCCTTACAATGGCTCTATTGTTTGCCTTTTGTCTCATTACAGAAAGACAAATGAAGAAAGTGAATCATTCCTGAGCCGTATTCATCCCGATAATATTTGCCCAATAACCGCAGACGTGGCATGAGTGCCGGTGCTTAATCTGCACCAAACAGGGACAGGCTTTGTTCTCATTGTGGGTTCCATGTTAAGTGCCAAAAAACAGACAAAATCTACCAGATGTCCCTTATAAGGAGGGGTAGATCCTATTAGGAGCCTAAGTCGACCTGCCTTTGTTTTCTTTCCTCGTGTCCCTCTTTTTAGTGGTTCCTCCATATATTCAGGGTGTGTGAGTGTATTTTTAGGGTCTCCTCTATATATACAGGGTTTGATGGTGTATTTTTAGTCGCTCCTCCATATATTCAGGGTGCGCAATTGTCTTTTTAGGGGCTCTACCATATATTCAGGGTGTGCGGGTGTATTTTTAGAGGTTCTTCCATATATTCAAGGTGTGTGGGTGTCTTTGTAGGGGCCCCTCTATATAAGTTATTCAGGGTGTGCTGGTGTATTTTTATAGGCTCCTCCATATAATCATGGTGTGCAAGTGTATGACAGTGCTGCAGATCAGTAAAACTCCCAGCAATGAGTATAAACTAGGATTGTTCCGATCCGATTCCTAGAAAAACCTGAAATAGTGTACAGTAGATGAGAATCTATAAATTGTAAACCAGGAGCAAGTCACCGAGCAGGCACACCCTTTGGCGCATGCCTATCGTTCGACCTCCATAGATGCATTTAGTTACATTGTAATATATGTTGAAAAAATGGCCATCAAGTTCATCCTTCTACCAAGACCACTTAATGATGCTCAACTGGTCATAGTGCCCAGCCGTGTTGTCAGGGTAAGGCAGTCCGTATCCGTGGTGGCTCCTGAAAACACTGAATCGCCTTACTGTGCTTTGACAGCGCAATATATGGACACCCTGATAAAGAGCTTGTTATATTTATGCCTGTTTAGTAAGTACTAGGGAGTTCCGAACACCACGTTTCCTTGCAAAACTCACATTCCGCTGCTCTCGGCATGAGTAATGATCTCCCAGCGCTTTAATTCTTAGCATTGCTCCGTGTAAGTACCCTGCCAGATGGATGAAACTGATGAAAATGAGAGCGAAGTATTTTGATGAATACATCAAAGCAGCCATTCGTTAAACAAATCTTATTTGGTTAATGGAGCATTGATCGCGTGTACATAGATATGTATTTTGATTGCTTAGGGAAATCGCGGCAATTTGTCCCAAGATATTTATTGTTAGCTGTAGCACTGGAGTGATGCCTCTCGCCGTCTTGCTTCTCGCTAGATCAACGCTGGAGGTTCGCCTCCTGTGAATGGTAGCCCCGTAGTCCTCCTAGAACTTCTATCCGCGTGTTGTACATCAGATATGGAGCTCGCAACCGTTGCGTTGGAACACTATCAATTGGTCATCCCTAATTAGAACATTTTTTATGATGGCGTGTCCTCCTGGCCAAATTGATGGGGTTAATCTGAAAGCCCTGACGATGTTCACCGTTCTTGCAACTACAGTGAACTTCAGCAATCCAGTGAGACAAGTCAACAACGGCAGGGAAAGTTACTTCAAAGGCCATGGTATTTCAAACATCAACCAAATATGCTGAACGGAAATACCACCATTACTCTTCCGTAAAAATGAGTGAGCTACGACTAACACCGGTGAATATACTACCTTAATTTTAAAGTTCCTTTCTCTGTTGATCTCTGATACACAACACCTAAAAGAATGGTAAAGCCATTTCTAGACGTTGTGTCACCTGAAACACCAGTGGAGACTGCAGTGAAATCTACATTAAAGAACTTCGGCAGAAAATATGGTGAAGGCATCTTTAGAAACCCCCAAAAAAATTGTGCTGAGAACTACTGTACACAACTTCGGTAGAAATCATGGTGGAAAAACCATCGAAAACTATAAAACCTATAGTAGAACTTCCATAAATAGCAAATTCGATGTAGTTTAACTGTACTTGACCCAAAAGAAAGACCACCGTTCTTACGATGAAAGAACCGTAGTTAGTGAAGCCGTAAGAACGTTTTGGTCTGGCCTGCTCTCTTCAAAGAGAAGACAAATCCATACATGCCGAATGTCTGGGAATCTGCTAAATTCATGATGAGGCGAGCTGTCTTTAGGGAGCGTTACGCCTAATTAGAGAAGTTGAGAACTTTGTAATATCGGAGAGATGTGATCAACAGCGGCCACATTTTCAGAAGCAAAAGTATCAACCAATAAAAAATATATTAAATAATATATGAAGAATTGCTAGAATGAAATAAAATAGCAGCATTACTCGAAGGAATATTACAAAGTCGTTCCCCCGCAGTTCTTCATCCATAACCATGGGTGCTTCATCTCCAGTTCATGCCTCGTTATGCAATGCTCTTTGAATATCATTAGAATTATAGTTAGTGCGTTTTGAATTCTCTGTTGCATGATGCTTTAAATCTACCTTGTAAAACGGTGAAATGGTGAAGCATTGGGTCACCGTGGTTTTGGCAGAGGTAAACAGAGATAAGGCCATGGTATTTCGAGTTTGGGCTGACAAGGTCTATCAACAGTGGGAAGAAGTTGGTGATTGCATAAATGGAAATGCTATGATGGGACTGGTATGGAAAAGATAGACTGGTGGAATCAGCCCTGTTTTCTAACTACCCTACAAAACTCAGCCATCAACTGAGAGGGTAAATCAGAGGAGCTCGAGCAGCCCACTTGGTCTGACTCAATATTGGAAGGGTATGGGGTTCAGGAAAGGGGGGGACCTACTCTGATTTCAAATTTTACTGACACGAACTAAGCAAATCGTAGAATGGAAATCTGCTCTAATGGGATTCTGTTTGTCATCTCATACATCGAGGTGTCCTTTTGATGATTGATGTTTTGGACGAATTGACCAAAACCTGGACGAACTAAAAAATTTAAAAAAATTTATGGCCATATCTAGTAGATCCATGTCTAGTAGAGTGACACTTGTATCACTTGTAGCAAAATGTATTTACTACACCAGCCAGGGTTCCTACAGCCCATGGTCACCACCCCTTCAGTGGACAACAGAAGATCAGTAAGAGCAATCACACCAGGTTTCTGCATTTGTAGCAGCTTTATCGGAGGAGCAGCTATATTTTGGTCTTAATTTTAGCACCTTTTTCAAGACATAGTCATCAGTCGAGGTGTCTTGTTGTTGACTGGTGGTTTGGACGAATCAACCAAACCCTGGACAAATTGAAAATCGTCTGAAAATGGATGGACATATCTAGTAGAGCCATCCATCCATCTAGTAGATACCCATGTTTAAAAGAAAATTCGGTAGCGTTTGTTGATATATATATAGTAAGACGATGGCCTAAAGTTGTGGTAGGAATTTACCGGCCATATCACCGGTTAACACCTATCGTTGAGGCTACTGCTTTTGCCAAGTTCAACAGATATAGGGGTATCGTGTTTTTGTTGCACTCTTTCCCAGGTATTGTGAAAACTTGAGGTAAGACAGGTGCTGAAAAGTGCTACCAACAATTGTATCCCCTGGTTCGGCTGCAACGCAACTTGTATTTTGTCTTTTTATGTCTTGTGGAAGCCTGTCAGGATGATCTGCCATACACATCCAGCTTTTTAACCAGTACTTTTTTTTATTTTAGTGCCCGTTTAGATTGAAACAACTGTTTCATCTCATAAAAGACGTGTCATAAAAGTTTCAGCTCTGGCCACTGTTGCCTCGCCACCCTACTGAGAGTCCATTAGCTGGCAGCTCGAAATGGCACGAAACGAAGAACCGACGCCTTCTGTAATGAGCCTTAGTTATAATCGCGTTGCGGTGCTCGCAAAACCGTCTCGGGTTATTTTAATTCAGCTGTGAAAACAGTATAAATAATTCATAATAATAATAAAAGTCCTAGTCGCAAAATAGAAACTTCACATCATAAAAGAGAGATATAATATCTGCATTACAAGGAATAACTCTTGTTCCAGCAAGGGCGCGCATTGTATGGAACTAATGTTTTACAGAGGAGGGTGAAGATTCATGGATTGGCGTCACAGCCCCAGGCAATCTATGAGAGGAATTTCACGACTGCGATAAACATTTGGGAATATCCATTCATGCACCATGTCTCCCAAGTGTCCCTCTTTAGGAGGGACTGTCCCTGTTTCACTGCCCTTTTTATTGGGACCCCTTTTTGTGGAACGTTCCATGCATATCACTGTTTGCGTTACAATGTTTATCATAAAACTCTAGCTCGTGCTTCTCATTCCTGTTCATCTACATAAATGCCTCAGCATATTTCATAAAGCGACATTTCCCTGAATTTCCCTGCTTGTTGGCCGTACACGTTCCTCTCCTTCTCTGCTCTTGTGGACATCTAGTAAGTGAAGATTTCCGTTCTTACAGGCTTACTCTGAGAGACCCCGATTGCCATTTTCTGGCTTGTGAGTTTTCTATCCTCCGCTTCTCACCTTGATAAGTTAGATGGACAATGTGGAAAAAATCTGACCTAGAGCCGGGGGTCAAGTGGACCAGGAACTCTTGGGAATGACGTTCCTCCACCTTGTTTGCTGGTGGAATGGAGTTACAACGCGTCCTACACACTGTAAAGCTTTTATTTTGATGCTCCGTCATATTTTACTTCAAAAACAATCATCAAATTGAAATATATCTATTATTTATTATGGTTATTCCTTAAGGCAAAATATCAAATCTGAATGTAAGGTGGTGGATTCGGAGATGACAATGGTTAATTGAATAAAATAAGACAAGTTTCCAGAACTCCATATGATGGAAGGACCACCTTAATCAAGCCACTACAGCAATGTATGGCTGTGAAACCAGCCTTTCCCAGACTTGATTAAAGTGGTCCTTCGATTATACTGTCACGTACCTCTGGTGCCCAGCAGCCTCCTCCACGCTGCTCGCTTGCCGAATGCCAGATAAAATGCACACTGGCATCAATCACGTGACGCCCAGAGGGGCGGGGCACATTAGCAAAGCACGCAATCTGGTATATAAGCCCTTCAGTTAGCCCAGTTCAGCGTGCTGTCGTGTTCTCACACTCCCACAGTGCTCCCAAGTGTTTCTGATTCAATTTATTGTTTGTGTATGACCTTTGGCTTTGGAAAGCGATTACTCTTTTTTTTTGAAACAAAAGATTTTTATTCAAAGAATGAACATCCAAAAAACATTTATAACAAAGTGATCTCAGCATTGTTCAAGTATACTTCAGTACATCAGTGAGACCTGTGTTATCGTTACATAAAAAGAAAATACTTGTTCCAGATGTGTGCATAAGGTTAGGTACTTCTAAACATTAGCGTCGGGGTTATCCTGGAAAGAGTGCGTTCAAAGGTCTCATTCAGTGAGCAATATCAGTGAGTTGTCTATAATCAGGAAATGCATAAGAGAACTGTTTCAATACAATTTAAAGAGGAATAGGAAAGAATCGAGTGATAGAGAAGGGTGACAAACTGAAGACAGTGTAAAAAGAGAAAGGGAGAGAGTAGATATGTTAAGAGTGTATAGGTGAGAGAGAGAGAAGAAAAATAACAAAACAAAAGGGGGGGAAGGGGAAAGGAGGAAGGATGGGATGAAGATGTTATGGGCTATATACGGTCTACTCAAATTGGGGGAATATGAAGTTAAGTCATAAAATGTTGGGGTTGTCTTAGGCCGTGCAGGCAAGGAATTTTGAAAGTAAAGTCAATAGAGAGCACGAAGGAGCACTGCTTATGGTGCCCCAGGAGACCCATCCAACAGCGCCAAAGCGGCACCCCACTCCCCAGTGAAGGCACAGAAGTCCGCAGTTGACAGGGTAGTATCCCAATAATACCATGTGTCATGAAAAGCTTGTCTGGTTTTGTCAGAAGAAACCAGGGTTTCCTCAGCGAGCCGTAGCTCCTGGACCCTCGTAATCAGTTCCGAGATTGAAGGCAGCGAGGGTGAGCGCCAATGTCGCGGAACCAATGCCCTGGCACACAGCAGCACTCTCAACAGTATAGAACGTTTCAAGCCACTTATCGATCCTTCAACCTGTAAGAGGAGATAAACCTCTGGGTTAAACTGAGGGGTATGATCTGTAAGCTTCGTAAGTAAGGTAGAGATCAACGTCCAATAGATCCGGATCCGTGGGCATGTCCACCATATATGTAAATAGGAACCAGTTTGCGAGCAATTCCGCCAACAAGACGGGTCACCATTGTCTGAGATCCGTGCCATGAGGAGGGGAGATCGATACCAAAAAGATATAATTTTAAAGGAATTTTCCACCAATGCCGAAATTCGAGTTCCTTTATGGGTCAGTTGCAATGTTTTAGTCCATAGTTCCGTGGATATGGGCATGTCCAGCTCTCGTTCCCATCTACCCATATATGTGGGGATATAATCGTCTGCTTTTTGTATGATTTTATACAACGCTGAGATGCTATGGTCCAATTGCAGACCCATCGCACAGAATTTCTCAAATGGGGTCAGGGGGCGCAGCAGACTCGAGTTTCCGGGTAAGCGACGAAGGTACAATCGTAACCTATGATAATGAAATGTGTCTAAGAATGAACAGGGCATCGAAGTGTCCAGAGTAATGTCTACAAATTGGCCGTCCCTCAATACGTGACGCACCTGGAAGCGGGGTTCATCAGTGAATTTTTCCCGCAATGATTTGCTAATCTCGCCTGGAAAGTCAGGGTTATGGATTAGTGGGAGAAGTGGTGAAGGAGCCGAAGATAGGGCAAATTTACTGCGTATTGAGTGCCATATTGCTAGGGTGGCCGAAACCGAAGTGTCTGATACTACTCTATGTCGGAGTAGGGGCTTCCGAATCCAAGGGACCGCCCATAAGGCGATACCCGAGAGAGCAGTTTCTAAGTCTTGCCAACGTTGGCCGGAGTCATAAGACATCCAATCCACTATGCGTGTTAAATGAGATGCGTAATAATACCACTTCATATCAGGTAGTGCTAAGCCTCCAGATTGTTTAGATAGTGCTAGGGTCCTATATTGTAATCGAGAGCTCCTAGTCGGCCAGATAAAGCGAGTGAACAGGGATCTTAAAGAGCGGAAAAAGGTTGCAGGCAATAAGATAGGGAGAGCCTGGAAGAGAAACAGTAAGCGGGGTAGGACATTCATTTTGAGCACATTAATGCGGCCTATCCAAGATAGCATTTTCGTCTTCCAAAACCGCAAATCGTCCGAAAGAGTAGCAAATAAAGTTCCGAAATTTTCCGCATATAACCGGTCGGGAGTGTTCGCTAGCCAGACTCCCAGATATTTCATTTTCCCATCACACCATCGATATGATGTGAGATCTCGAATCTGAGCGCATTGTAGTTTGGTTAGTGTAATATTTAAGATTTCCGATTTGTCCGCGTTAACAAGAAATCCAGATAGGGACCCATATCGGGTTAGTTCAGTAGAGATTTCCGGGATGGTTACCGAGGGTTCCGTGACCATAAACATGAGGTCATCAGCGTAAGCTGACAGTTTGTGAGTATGATGTTGTCCATCAATGCCTGTGATATTCGCGTTGGCCCTAATAGACGTCAACAAGGGCTCTAGAAACAGGGCAAAAAGAAGGGGCGATAATGGGCAACCCTGCCTCGTACCGTTACGAATATGAAATGAATCGGAGAGAGCCCCGTTAACCCTGACCCTAGCCGTCGGTGTATCGTATAAGGCCGCAACCCATTTCAAAAATCCGTCCCCTACTCCCAGATGTTCCAATGTAGAGAAGAGAAAGCGCCAGGATACTCTGTCGAATGCTTTATCAGCATCCATGGATAGGAGTAGCATAGGAGTTCGACGAACCTGTGCTAGTCTGATAGCTGAGAGAACCCGCGTTGTTGCGTCCCGTGCCTCTCTGCCAGGTATAAATCCCACCTGATCCGCGTGGACGAGTCTCGGCATCAGAAGGGATAACCTGTCTGCCAACACTCTAGCTAGGAGTTTGATATCACTATTTAACAGGGAGATAGGCCTGTAATTAGAGCATTGAGTATGATCCTTGTTCGGTTTGGAATAACAGTGATGGTGGCAGCAGTCGTGTGGGGGTGGAAGAAGGCCCCCTCGCTTAATGAAGTTAATGTAGACAAGAGATGAGGTAAGAGGGAAGACCGGAATTGCTTGTAGTATTCGATGGGGAGTCCATCTGGACCAGGACTACGACCTGGTTTTGTGGACTTTAGCGCCGCATTTAGTTCAACAAGTGTGATTGGGGCTCCGAGAGCAGATGCCTCCGTGGAAGTGAGGCGGATTTTGGTATTTGCAGTAAGATAAGAGGACAAGTTAGAATTATACGTTGTCATATCTTGGGGTGGGGGTAAATTATACAGCGAATTAAAGTAATCCCGGAAGGCTTTTTGTATGTGGAGGGGATTAGTGGTAGGGGGGGATCGTGAGGGGCAGATTTTAGATACATAATTTGTCTCCCTTCGTTTTCGCAAAATGCGGGCCAAGAGTTTCCCCGGTTGGTTTTCTCGTAGTGCGAAAAAACATTTAGTTTTAGTCGCAAGCATCTTAATTTTGTCGTTCAGGAGGAGCTCAAGTTGGTGCCGAAGCGTAGCCAATTGTTGCGATATAAGGTCCGTCGGAGTGTGAGATTGCTCTAATTCTAATGATCTGATGTCCGTGAGCAATGTGGAGAGTTCACGAGAGCGCAATTTTTTATTTGCCGACGCCTTACTGATAAAAGTACCCCGTACAACGGCCTTATGGGCCTCCCAAATTGTTGGCATTGGTACCTCCGTAGAGTTGTTCTCCAGGAAGTAATTGTGTAACACTGTATCTGTGTCTTGACAAAACATCTGGTCTGTCAATAAAGAGACGTTCAGTCTCCACTGACGTTCTTTGGGGCGGAACAAAGGAGAAGTAATTTCCAGTGTAACCGGAGCATGGTCCGACCAGGTCCGCGTACCTATCCAAGCTTTAGAGGAAATTTCAAAGCAATGTTGTTGAAGGAAAATGTAATCCAACCTGGAATACGACGAGGATGCATGTGAGTAGTGTGTGTATTCCCGTGCTGAACCACCATGGGCCCGCCAGGAATCAACTAATTGCATTTTCGAGAGGGATCGATGAACATGCCGTATCGCACTTGATGGGATGGAAGTCAGTCCTTTAGAAGTATCCAAGTGAGGGTCGAGAGGGACATTGAAGTCTCCTGCCAGGACCAGGCAGCCAGAGGCAAAGGTCGAGAGATGACGGAGAATCGTAGAAAGCGATTACTCTTGTGTATAGACCTCTGGCTTTTGAAAATGTTTTCTCTTGTGTATAGACCTCTGGCTTTTGAAAATGTTTACTCTTGTGTATAGACCTCTGGCTTTGGAAATCGACTACTCTTGTGTATAGACCTCTGGCTTTGGAAAATTGACTACTCTTGTGCTTGTGACCCCTGGCTTTTGGCAATTGACTACTCTTCTGTTCAGACCTCTGGTTTTGGCGATCCACTACTCCAGTGTTTTGTCCTCTGGCTCTGCATTATTGTATACAGATATCTGGCATCTAGTTGCTAATTTATATATGCTCCATTCTTGTCTCAGTCTGTTCTCTAACTTAGTCACTATAACCGACCACTACAAGGATCGGAATATTAGGGCAACCCTGCATACAGGGATCTTATACTTATATCCGTAGGGAATCCATGACATATGCAGAGTACCGAGTCCTTGTCTTTTTTACATGGACGTGGGGTTTGGCTCCTCTGGTTCCCTGAGCATGAGGTTTACAGATTTTGGGTTATTTGGGGAGCAGGATCTTCTATTTTTGCTACCTCAAATGGATAACTGACGGCACAAAATTTATTGAGTTCCTACACTTTTTTTTCTGAGACTTCACCCCTGCCCAGATTTAAGTTCTACCTATGACTTCATGAAGAAACGTTGCATAGGTCATGCGAGAAACTTGAAAACTAATTGAATTGTAGCAATGTTCAGCAGCATAAGCCTACAGCGAGGACCAGGGAACGAAGGATGGTTTATGGCTTAGAGCTTCCACAAATGTTTATTAGAGCAAGGTGTGGGTTTGATAGCTCAACTAATCTCCACTCTTCCGAGCAGTCTTGTCCACGTACTGGCCTGGGCATTACTCTATTTTTGGTGGGTTCTTGAACTGTTTCTTGGGTCTTACTGTGCTTAATTCTTCCATTGTCTATCAGTGCCTTCTTAAAAGAGACTTTTTATTCAGGTGCGATTGCTAGTAGAGAGAGTCTACAGGGGTTATTCAAAAAGAGCCGAACCACTGAATTGCACCGAACAGTGAATTTGCCCATTCTGTGCAATTTCGTGGCAATTCGGCTATTCAAAAAACGGCCTATTCACCGAATATTGGCGACTTGCCATCGAATTATGGTGCAATTCGGCGGCAGTGAAATCCCATAGAGAAGTAATGGTTAATCTATTCACAGAACGCCGAATAGCAGCGACATGTCAGTGAAATGTCCTGATTTTCGGTGGTTTCGTTCGACAGGTTTAAACAGGTAAATCCCTGTTTTTATTAAATTTTTATTCAACCGTTTATTCCTTTCATTTGCAGCAAAAAGTATTTTTATTAATTTATTTTTTTAGACTTGTTTAGGCATTTTTCAATCTAGATTTTTATTTTAATGGCGTATTTTCTTTAACAGGCCTTTTTATTGTTATTCATTGGACCTTATACATTATTTACATGCATTTTCATGCATTATTTGTTTAAAATGCCTTTTAAAAGTTGCAGGTTGTTTTTTCTTACCCCTGTTCAGTGACTGCTCTGCTTTTTTTGGCGGCTGTTTGGCTTTTCCCGGTGGCGTTCGGTGGTCTGTTCGGGAGTCGTCGGCTGCATTCGCCAGTTTAAAGATGCATTTGGCGGTCTGTTCGACGGGTCGTCGGCTGTGTTTGGCTGTGTTCGGCGGTTTATCGGAGCGATTCGATGATTTTTCGTCTGTATTTGGCTGTTTATCGGACCGATTCACAGGATTTATCAGCGGTGTTTTGCAGATCAATTTGGCGCACTTCGGGGACCCTGCGGTGAATGTTGACTTTACCGCAGGGTCGGTGAATTGAGCTCGCCAAAGTGCGCCGAATGAAAGAAATAACCCCTTATGTATTTTACAAGTTTTACAAGAGTCTTCTTTTAAATGAAGAACAATTTTTCGGAACCTAAGATGCCATGGTCAACACAGATATTGTCATGATTTGCATTTCCTACAACTTATTCCCATCAAGCACATGGTAGATCAACTAAAACTGGACCTGTAACATAACGGGTAACCTTGATGGATACGATAAACATTTACCCCACTCATGCTTTAGTAGGGTTTCTGTATAGATTGGTGGCCTGACCATTGATGAAAAAGGTATCTCCGGTCTGTTTTCCTATGTTGCTAGCCTGTTAGATACTCTTAGAGTTCTAAACACACTATCAATCAGAGGCGCGTTCAATACCTCAGCCACTGCAAGTGCTAAGTTAGCAACTTGCCATTGAAGGTCGTTCAACCACTCAGCGCTCAGCACTGCTAACTTAGCACTTGCAGCGACCCGAAGAGATGCTGCAAGTAGCTAAGTGTGACGTATTAAAGATGGCTGCCGCCATGAAGCAAGTAACAATTCCGTACAGCAAGATGGCCGACCGCCATGAAGCAAGTAACAATTCCGTACAGCAATGTTAATTTTGAGGTTTTTGTTCACCAAAGCACAAAATATGTATTTATTATTTACCCCTGCACAGACATATATTACAGTTCAATTTATATTTTGTTTCGGAAGTAAACATAACGTTTATTCAATAAAAACTATCATTTGTGGTGTGTGCATACAAAACGGAATTGTGCTGACTGCTTTTCTTTATCATATTTTGACCGAGTGATTTGAATAACAATCTGAATCTTTAATTAAAAATCGTCGGCCATTTTGGATTCAAAATTTGCATCCAAAGCGTTCAATGACACTGCTGCAGCAAACTGAATTGCTGCTCTGCAGCAATTCAGCAGCTGCTGAGGCATTGAACGGGGCTCTGTTAAGACGATTGTCTCTGGTCCAGTAAAAACCCAACTCTACTGGTCATGACTGTATCAGGGGCGGACTGGCAACTCATAGAGTCCCCGGGACATAAGAGATCATGAGGCCTCCATTTTGCCTGACCACATTCAATCGTTAAAGCCGGCTGTGGTACTTTTTTTCCATAGTTTTTATCTGCGGTGTTGAAGGGCACAGCTGAAAAGGCAGGCCTGAAGTAATCTTTAGAAGGGCCTTCATGGCTCCCAACTAAGCTGGGGACCTAGCACAGTGCCCGAATGGTAACTACATCCCTGCGCCGTACTATGGTCGCTTTGAGAGAGCGGTCCATGTGGTATTTCTAGATGTTTCCACCACAACATAGATATTTTTTGAACTTTTTTAAACCGAGACTTGGAGGATTCCCAACCTGTGACTAATCCGCAGGCTCGGGGACGTCTTCTGGAGAGGGAGGTATAAACACACGTGTTCTCTCGACAAGATATTAACTACTGGCTTGTGGAACGATGTTTATGGATAGATGGTCCGGCGTGATAGCCTGAGCTCTGGTCTTTGTTTCTCCTTCTTTGTAAACCAAGGTTGGATTTTAATATTTTAAACACTCGTTTTATGGCCGAGCGCTTGGAGATACACGCTGTTCCGACTTCACTGCCTATTCTTGGCTTCGTCATTCGGAAGATCCTGGGAGCTGCGAGATCCTCCGTTTTCTTTTCAGCGTCCAGGAGACGGAATTGGCAAACCTTTCAAGAGTTTTTAACCCTTTGTTGACAGTCCAAATTACTGCAAGAATAGAACGTGTGGACGACTCAATTAGCTGATTTTTGCTCTTCAAATTATGTTTTATAATTATAACTATTTTTTTAGGGGATTTTTTTGATATTAAACAAGTATCCCGTCTTACACATGATTCCTTTGCTTAATTTTTAGAATGTAAGAGCATCAACTCCATGTTATATATCCTATTTTATGTTTTGGGTATATACACATTGTTGTCATTGTTGGTGGTTTTCATTATGGATATAAAATCAGACGGCTAAGAGATAGGGTCTCGAAAATTATGGAGGCATCTAGTTTGACCACACCCTCGGACTATATATTGACATATATATATGTATGACTATATAAAGACTAAACGCTATCTGTCCAGTCGTCAGGTGCGGAGGGACTCATTGCTGGTGGTTTTCATGTTTCTTACATTATGAATATAAAATCATGCAGCTAAGAGATAGGGTTTTGAAAATCATGGAGACATCTAGTTTGACCACAGCCTCGGACTATATATTGATAGTATTGACCAACCGCTATCTGTCCAGTTGTCAAGTGCGGTGGCAGCGTTTACAAGGGGTTAACAGCTCCAAACCCCTGGACCTACTATACCCCCCTCTTACGGCCCCAAGTTATGTAACCTAGTCCCCCAAATAGTACAAACTCTCCCGAAGATTCGCTGCTACCACAAAGTAGTAGGGCGCTTGTGAAACCCCCTTAACTGTATACCACCCCAAACCAGGAGCCTCACCACATACAGCTAAAATATCCCAAATGGTAAACTCTGCAGTAACGTGGAAACCCAAGCTATACGAGAAACGTGAATCGTCTAGAGCAAATACAGGACTGGGTTACAAAGTTTTAATGGCAAAAGACAAAAAAAAAACTTTACACAGTGCCAGGATCACATAAAACAAGACCTACAAAATATAATAAAATGTGCAAAAATAGTTTTTGCAATAAAATGCAAAAATGTAAGCTCCTATGAGCAGGGACCTCTACACCTCTTGCTTCCATCCTATGTCCGTTTACAGTTGCAAGAAAAAGTATGTGAACCCTCTGGGATTACGTGGAGTTTTGCATGAATTGGTCATAAAATGTGCTCTGATCTTCATCTAAGTCACAACAATTTGAAAAACGCAGTCTGCTTAAAATAATACAACACAAACATTATATGTTTTCATGTGTTTATTGAACAGAACATGTAAACATTCACAGGGCAGGGTGGAAAAAGTATGTGAACCTTTGGACTTAATAACTGGTTGACCCTCCTTTGGCAGCAATAACCTCAACCAAACGTTTCCTGTAGTTGCAGATCAGACCTGCA
>CM019069.1:141644510-141662010 GCA_009667805.1 Leptobrachium leishanense | reverse complement strand
CTGCAGGCTCAGGGCTGCATGGCTGAGTCTGTGGATGGAGATGAGCTGGGGAGTGATAACGGGTTCCATGGAGAGAGGCCCTGTCTCACCTACTACTGCCTTTACCTGTACCAGACAGGGAGGTCAGACCTGTGTGTAACACTCACACGTTATGGGGGGAGGGGTCATTTACGAGACTGAGACACCTGACCCCCGTGTATTACACACAGCTATCAATTTCCAGACTGACAGGTCAAATCTCTATATAACACTCACTGTGCATGTTGTTATTTTGCAGCCGCTTGCAGCCAGTGAGTTTTATTGCTGTGGAGCTCTGTTACGCTCATACACCGCACATTATTGAGTTTTATTGCTGTGAAGCTCTGTTACGCTCACACACCGCACATTATTGAGTTTTATTGCTGTGGAGCTCTGTTACGCTCATACACCGCACATTATTGAGTTTTATTTGCTGTGGAGCTCTGTTACGCTCATACACCGCACATTATTGAGTTTTATTGCTGTGGAGCTCTGTTACGCTCACACACCGCACATTATTGAGTTTTATTGCTGTGGAGCTCTGTTACGCTCATACACCGCACATTATTGAGGTTTATTGCTGTGGAGCTCTGTTACGCTCATACACCGCACATTATTGAGTTTTATTGCTGTGGAGCTCTGTTACGCTCATACACCGCACATTATTGAGTTTTATTGCTGTGGAGCTCTGTTACGCTCACACACCGCACATTATTGAGTTTTATTGCTGTGGAGCTCTGTTACGCTCATACACCGCACATTATTGAGTTTTATTGCTGTGGAGCTCTGTTACGCTCACACACCGCACATTATTGAGTTTTATTGCTGTGGAGCTCTGTTACGCTCACACACCGCACATTGAGTTTTATTGCTGTGGAGCTCTGTTACGCTCATACACCGCACATTATTGAGTTTTATTGCTGTGGAGCTCTGTTACGCTCACACACCGCACATTATTGAGTTTTATTGCTGTGGAGCTCTGTTACGCTCACACACCGCACATTATTGAGTTTTATTGCTGTGGAGCTCTGTTATGTTCATACACCGCACATTATTTAATTTTATTGCTGTGGAGCTCTGTTACGCTCACACACTGCACATTATTGAGTTTCATTGCTGTGGAGCGTTGTAATAAGCTCATACACATTGCATGGGGTTTTTTTTTGGGGGGACAGCAATTCGTCCATCGCTCCAGGCGGCACAGTGGCTTGGGCCGGCCCTGGATAGATAGATAGATATGGATATAGATAGATACAGGATGGATACAGACAGATAGATAGATAGATACAAAATGGATATGGAGATAGAGGATGGCTAGATAGATATGGATATAGATAAATAGATACAGGATGGATACATAAAGATAGGTAGATATGGATATAGATAGATACAGGCTGGATACAGCGAAATATATACTAAATGGATATGGAGATGGATGGATAGATAGATAGATACATAGATTGATAGATACAGGATGGATAGTCAGATGAATATGAAGACAGATGGATATGGAGATGGATGGATAGATATGTAGATAGATAAATATATAGATATGTAGATAGATATAGGGATAGATACAGGATGGATAGACAAATGGATATGGAGACAGATGTATAGATAGATATGTAGATAGATAGATATGGATAGATATAGATAGATAAATAGATAGATAGATAGATAGAGATAGATAGATAGATGGATGGATAGATACATTAGATAGATAGATAGATAGATAGATAGATAGATAGATAGATAGATAGATACATTAGATAGATAGATAGATAGATAGATAGATAGATAGATAGATAGATAGATAGATAGATAGATAGATACATTAGATAGATAGATATATATGGATAGATGGATGGATAGATACATTAGATAGATAGATAGATAGATAGATACATTAGATAGATAGATAGATAGATAGATAGATAGATAGATAGATAGATAGATAGATAGATAGATAGATAGATAGATACATTAGATAGATAGATAGATAGATAGATAGATAGATAGATAGATAGATAGATAGATAGATAGATAGATAGATACATTAGATAGATAGATAGATAGATAGATAGATAGATAGATAGATAGATAGATAGATAGATAGATAGATAGTTTGAGAGATATATAAATAGATAGATTGAGAGATAGAGATGTAGCTGTATGTATAGATACAGTATTTTATGAATATATGAATTGTATGAATAGATTTGTACTTGCGTTCGTGTAAAAGCCGTACTGTCACCTGTTTACAATTTCCTTCTCCCTTTTTTGTTTCACATCTGCTGCCCGTCCTGGTAAAGGCCTTTCTAGCTGTGGTTTGAGTCACATAGACTAATCTCTTTGTATAGGAGCCGTTTAAGCTGCACAATATGATCTAAACATTTCTGCGCTTTGATCAGAAAATGAGCTGTGATCTTTGATTTTTATTAATTTTTTGAGGGTTTCTTTTTTTTTTCGCTCTTTGTGTGCATGCACCATTTCCTCTGCGCTGAATTACATCCCACAAAACATCAGATATTTAAAGAATAAACCATATTGACTTTGAACCCCTTGATGTTGCGCTGGCATGGCGGGACACTGGTGAATTAAAGGGCTGATGTGTCCAGCTCCCTTTGCCGGCCCTTTAAGAGACCATTATGCGAATAAAACAAAGGACGCAGGATGTGCGAGATGGAAATTTCATGGTTTCGTACCCCAAAGTCTGGGTGAATGGAGAGGTTCTTACGGTGGATTAGGTAACTGTTCATGGATTTGCGGCTGATGGAGAGATATTAATGATCTCAGGTTGGTGGGCAGATTGACATGGTGACCGGGCAGATTTCTAAGGTCCAGGAGAATGGGTGAATTTTGCAGATTGTTGGGGTATTGGGGAGATCTGCCTGGCAAACTGCTGGTTTGCTGAATTGATTTTCTTCTGGTTTTCAAGTTTTCCCTAAATATTATTATGTCATTACAGTTTATATAGTATACCAATATAAAAAGACAGTGATACATTAGAACTAGGAACGTCCCGATACGATGCTCCGATCCGAATCGGGACCCAATTAGGGCATTTTTTTAGGTATCGGAGTTTCCCAGCCAATCGGATCCTGAGTCCGAGGCTGGCAGGGTGCAGAGAGCCGGTGCGTGGTGGAGAGGAGTTGGCGGTAGGTGGAGGGCACAGTCCTTTTCTCTCTCCCGTGGCGTTGATCGATCCACTGAGTGCATTCTGGGAGAAACTAGGTAGGCAACACTTCAGTTTGAGCAACCACCAATGAGTCACTGGCAAGCCTCCGCATCTCCCAGCAGTTCGGCCTCTCAGATGTGCCGACTCAGGACATGGTGACATAGGTAGCTCAGGGAAAATGTTCCTGCTGGAGTCCCAACGCCTCTGCACTCACCCACAGCTTCTTCTCTGCTTGCTCCATGACCCAAGAGCAAGGAGGAAAGATGCTGCTGATAATGCCAAGTTTCCAGGTTCCCCTTTAGGAACTGAGTCTCCAGTCCAGTTTCCGGTTGTTCAGTATTGGATCAGGACGTGGTCTAGACCAATACTGAATACTGCATGACTTGAATAGGATTGGCGAAAATCACGAACCGGACTTCCAGTATTACAACATCAGACATAGTTTAACAAGGATGACAACGTACTTTGAAGGACCAAGTTCCCGAAGGAACTCATCATCTATAAGGGATAAATATGGTGACGTAGGCAGGTACCAATCATTAGGCGTCTTGCCCAAGGACATGTGCTAGTGAGGTGTTTTGAGTGACCAGGATCCGAATATTCTTTCCTCGACTGTAATGCCAAGACATGTTAGTGAGGTTGAAACTGCTTCACCGTGGTTGCAAGGCAGCGATCTGCTTCTACAGGATAGAAGACATGGTCCAGCTTCTCCATGGCTGTAAGGCAACGACTTGCTTCTCCCCAATTGCAAGGCAGCAACTTGCTTCTCTATGGTTGGAAGGCTATGACCTGCTTGTCCTTGGTTGGAAGGCATCAACCTCCTTCTCCATGGTTGCAAGGCAGCCACCGGCTTCTTCATAGTTTTAAGGCAACAACTTACTTCTCCATGCTTGCAAAGCAGCGACCTGCTTCTCCCCATGGTTGCAAGACAGCGACCTGCTTCTCCATGGTGGAAGGCAGCATACAGCTTCATCATGGCTGTTAGGCAATAACCTGCTTCTCCGTGGTTGCAAGGCAGCGACCTGTTTCTCGGTGTTTCTGAGGCTTTTTCTGGTTTTTGCTTTAGATCGTGGTGACATTTTCAGTCACTGATTAGGAACTCCTATTTTTCCATTCCCAGCTGTAGAACATACATTACCCTCAATGCTTTCCGTCTAGGTCGACATT
Organism: Leptobrachium leishanense; assembly: GCA_009667805.1. Lineage (NCBI taxonomy): Eukaryota > Metazoa > Chordata > Amphibia > Anura > Megophryidae > Leptobrachium > Leptobrachium leishanense. The sequence continues at coordinate 141,657,647 of CM019069.1, read as the reverse complement.
GAATATTTTCCTTAACCACTTGACCTCTCCGTCTGTGTAGTCCTCACACCTCTTCTGAGAATCTATACGTCTACCAACGTCTTGTGTTTTATCTCAGTTGAACAGATTAATTATTTTCCCATGGAATGTGTTCTATAAGAACATCCGTTATATGTCAACTGGAGGTCGAACATAGGGATCTCAAACTCTGTCCCCACACATGCTGACGCCTTACAATTCCCAGAAACCTTTGGCCAAAGAATCATGGGAGTCGTAGGTTGGCAACATCTGGGGGGTCAGAGTTTGACATGCCCGAGCTAACATTTCAAAGACGTCTAGATCACCTACAGCGGTGGTTCCCAACCGCGGTCCTCAAGTACCCCCAACAAGCCAGGTTTGCAGATATTTGAAGCGCAGCACAGGTGATCGGATTTGCTGCTCAGTGATTGCAGAATTCAGTCTGCATTTCCCCAAGGTGATCCTCAACACCTGGCCTGTTGGGGGTACTCGAGAACTGCGGTTGGGAACCACTGACCTACAGGCACGGAAGGCTTTTGGGTACTTTGGCTGACAGCACTCACTCATTATAACACAACATATTGAGGCACATTTGAGGCGCGTACGACCACAACTTGATTTTCCTTGACCTTACCATTCGATTGGAAACCCTCGGGCATCTCCTGTTGTTTGTATATCTTGTTAAATAAGTGGGTATTGATCAAGTAATGGGATTTACTTAGACACACTGAGTTTCGTCTGATTATTATGGGTGACCAGGGAGGTCTAACTGTTGACAATGAGAAAGGATTTTTACCAGGAAGGATACATTGAGATGTCTCTCGTTTTCAAGTATGTCCTGGGTGGTGAGTTTGTACCGTTAGGTGTTTTGCCCAAGGACACTTACTGGAGAGGTGCTCTTGCTGGGATCGAACGCATGTCTCCACAGGCTCTCTCCACACAGAGCAGTGATGTTACCTCTACTACACCCAGCCGGAAAGGGTAAACGGGCTGAGCATCATGGAGGATGGAGTCCACTAGCACCTGCATTACCAGGGCTGATACCTGGACTACGCTTAGGTGGGGTGCACACAGAGATAGTTTAATGAGCTTTCCACGTTCTTCTATTGCAATGTATCTATTTTGTTGTGTTTATTCTCTCAATATAAGATTTGTTTTCCTTAATTCACGTCCCGCACATGGTTCGAGCATGTCAGCATGCTGGTCATTCTGCTGAATTGTGTCACTCTTGGAATGTTCCAACCGTGCGAAGATGTGAATTGCGAGTCAGAAAGATGCACCATTCTAGAGGTAAGAGCACCCGATGGGTCTTTGTATCTTAAATTTGGTATATGGTCCCATCCCTTGATGATATTTCCGTGTTTTTATCCTTTTCCCCTTATATTCCTTTCCTCTATTTGCCTGTTAATAAAAAATATTTCTATTTGTATTCAGCTTATGAACATATAATAACATAAAGTATGTATAACCTGTACAGTATTATCCAGTGGCATCACTAGGGTTGGTGTCACCCGGTGCGGTAACTTATGGTGTCACCCCCCCTGAGTTTTACGGATTTTTTTTAACTACTCTTACTCATAAATCAGTACTCCCATATAAGACTGAATGCTCATACACAGCGCACATTACTGTGAGGTTTATTGCTGTGGAGCTCTCTCATATGCTCACACACAACTTTTTGCCAACTGCCAGTAAGTACGGTGCTTGTTCGAAGGCAGTGAAAGTGAAGGCACACATGGATATATATTGCCCCCAGCAGCTCTGGATATCTTACCCCCAGCTCACATATGGATATATTGCCCCAGTTTACAATTATATATTGCCCCCAGCAGCTCACCCATGGATATATATTGCCCCAGCTCACATATGGATATATAGTACCCCAGCTCACATATCGATATATTGCCCCCAGCAGCTCACCCATGGATATATATATTGCCCCAGCTCACATACGGATATATAGTGCCCCAGCTTACATATGGATATCTAGTGCCCAGCACACGTATGGATATATTGCCCCAGACCAGCTCACACATGGAATATATTGCCCCAGACCAGCTCACACATGGATATATTGCCCCCAGACCAGCTCACACATGGATATATTGCCCTCAGACCAGCTCACACATGGATATGTTGCCCCAGACCAGCTCACACATGGATATATTGCCCCAGACCAGCTCACACATGGTCATAGTTGCCCCCCAGCTCATATGGGTATATTTGCCCCCCAGCTCATATGGGTAGGAGGAAAAAGCACACGGCCTTCTTGGGGGGAGCTTCTTGGGGGGAGCGCTTGGATGCCACCCCGAACTGGAAGGGGCTGCCGGCCCCCCCTCTGCATGCTGTGCTTTGGTGTCACCCTAAGGGCGGGTGACACCTGGTGCAGGCCGCACCCCCCGCCCCCACCTAGCGACGCTACTGGTATTATCCATTTTTTTTAAACAATATGTACACTTTTCCCCTTATTATCCATTAGTTCTTAATATTTTTATATTATATTTGTTTTAAAAATAATTTTTTAACCTGTATGAAATTTAAATAAACTTTATAGACCTTTTGGGACACTACACATTGCCCTGTTACATGCACAGATTTTAAGGGTGTACGGGCTCTATTACATTCTTCACGCAAAGACGCACGCAGAACGCGTGAATTTTAGCGCGCAGCGTTAAGCGTTAACGCGCGTAAAACAACGCTGGTATTACAATCCTCGCGCATTTTTTCATCTATCAAAAAGTAACGCGTGTAAAACGGACACGCAAAAACGAGCGCGCAGCAACGTTCCACGCAGAAATCGGTGTGCGGACTGTTATTTCACGCGATTCAGCCAAACCGAATTAAGAACCACAATTGTCTCCAGTTCAGTTTTTGCGCCTGTCAAAGGCAATCTGCTCATATATGCTGCATCAATAATAAAAACACGCACAACCTCTCAATTTTATTGTTTGGGTATGTGTAGAATGTGTAACTATATTGTGCTGTATTTTTTTTTCGTGCTGGTGTATTTGGTTTCGGCCAGGACGTTCAGATTTGCCATTGACACCAGCTTTTCAAAGACGTTAAAATTATGCATGCAAACGCTGTGTGTTACAACTGCGCATAGATTGTAATACCATCCGCATACCAGCGCACAAACACATTTGCGCTCACAATGTTAAGTATAGGATGCGCGCAGTACAGTACGCTCGTGCAACGTTCGCGCAGGTTCACCCGCGGTAGACGTTAACGCACATTTTTTGCGCGGACATTGTAATACGACGCTCAGCGCAAAGGGTTTTGCCCCTCGCGTTAATGCGTTTTTGCGCACGCGTTAACGTTTGCGCGAAGAATGTTATAGAGCCCCTATGTTTAAGCTACCTACATATAATCAATCTACTTTTCTATGTAAAAACACAAAAGCACGAGCTCTGCACCCCAGCAGTACAAAAGTAATGAAAAGGCTTGGGTTGTGTGCTGGATAGATGCAACCGAAACAAATCTGTGACACCGACAAAAAGTTAAATAAAATAGAAGGGTTATTCAAAGAGAGCCGAACTGGTCCCCGAAATTGCACCGAACGGTGAATTTCCCCTACGGTGCAATTTCGGGGCCATTCGGCTATTCAAAACCTGTCAGTTTGCCAAATTGCTAGTGAAATACGGGTGATCTTCGGCAGCAGTGAAAGTCCCCATAGAGAAGCAATGGTTAATCTATTCAGAGTCACCGAACAGCACCGAAAGGTCACTGAAATGTCAGAAAAATGCCCTGATGTTCGGTGGTTTCATTCAGCAGGTTTAATCAGGTGAATCCCATAGGTTTCAATGTAAAAAATATTCCTGTTTTTATGCAATATCTATTAAATCGTTTATTCTTTTAATCAACAGCAAAAAGACTATTTATTTATTTAGTTTATAGGATTTTTTTAAGTAATTTTTCTTTTTTTTTTCTACATAGCGTTTTTTCCCTGTAACAGACCTTTTTATTATTATTCATAGGACCTTATATGTTAATTCCAGACATTTTCAGGCGTCTTAAATCTTTAAATGTATGAGCTACTGTTACAATCTTTGCGTTGGCGTGCTCTCTTCCTGATTTCTTTTATATATACAGTATATATATATATATATCTCTATCCAAAATAGCAAGGACGCACTGCCAGGTAAAACATAACTTTTCTACATAAAATAGGATTAACGTTTCAGCTCTCTGAGAGCCTTCATCAAGATGACGTTTTTTTTACTGATAGCAGCGTTCATTGATATATTAAAGCAGTGTTTCCCATTCCTGGTCCCCAGGTCCTCCTAATAGGCCAGGTTTTAGGCCGGTGTCAGACGAGTGCACTATGTGCGCCCGTACTGACGTGCCTCCCGGCGTCCATTGCACCGTTGTGACGCTTTGACAGGGACAGCCACATGCTGTAGCATGCACACAAATTGCGTGCACTACAGCCCCTATTACATTCTTCGCGCAATCGTTAACGCGTGCACAAAAACACATTAACGCGAGGGGCAAAACCCTTTGCGCTGAACGTCGTATTACAATTAGGGATGAGCCGAACACTCCCCGAGTTCGGTTCGAGCCTGAACCCGAACTTCCCATTTGTTCGGGACCGAACCCGAACCCGAACCCCCATGCAAGTCAATGGGGCTGAAAATTCGGTTTTTTGGAGTGCCCTCCAAGAGGGCATATATGCTAGATATTTGCCATAAAAGGTGTATGGGGGTCCGGGTAGTGCCCTGGGGGACAGGAAACAAGGACAAAAAGTATAAAAAAAAAACGTTTTTAAAGGGACAGTGAGTTTTCTATGAAATAAGGGTTAAAAATAAAAACGAAAAATTCCTTCAAATATCGTGCCTAGGAGGTCCCCATAACCTGCCCGTGAAGTGGCGGATTTGTAGGATGTATAGAAATATGTAAAAACAAAAAAATTACATTTCAAATGACGGTAAATGCTTTTCCTTTAATCTATCCATAAACAACTGCTTGGGGCGGCAGTCTGTATGAAAAGAGGAGACATTTTCGGACACGCAGAAAAAGTTTACTGATTTTTTGGCGGTGAAAAGCAGGAGAATGGAAACTTCCAAAAATCCGATTTGGAAAGTGAGATAAATGGGAGAATTTTTCTGGTTCGGCTATTTTGACCTAGAATTTTCCATTCTCCAGTCATTCTCCTGAGTTTCACCTTTCTCTGAATAACCCTGTCAGGGTTATTCAGAGAGCGGTGAAGAGCAGGAGAATGACTGGAGAATTGAAAATTCTAGGTCAAAATAGCCAAACCAGAAAAATTCTCCCATTTAGGCTAGGGTCAGACTAGCGAATTTTTAACGTGCGTTCAGGCGCACTTAATCACGGCCGCACTAGCAGCAAATGACGGGCAATGACGGCCAATATACGAAGTACGGTCGCACGAAAGTCCGGCTGCGCAATGCAAGTGGAAAATGAACGCATTTTTTCGAACGCAGAACTGCTAGTACGGACGTACAGAGTGCACTGCGTCCACTAGCGGCGTGTGTGCGTGATTTGGAGACATCAGACCCTGCTCATGTCCAGCCAACATATCGTCCAGACACCCAAAGTTTCCTGGTTTGGATCCGTAAAAATTCACGCACAAAAATGCGCATCGTATGACCGTTTTCGCGCAATCCGTGAAAAAATACGGCAATGCGTTCGGACGCACTTTTTGACGGTCGCTGTGAAAAAGTCTGACCCTAGCCTTTTCACACTTTCCAAATCGGCTATTTGGTCCAGATTGTTCTCTTTTCCTGCCATTCTCCTGGTTTTCACCTTTCTCTGAACAACCCTGAGAGAGAGGTGAAAGCCAGGAGAACTGGCAAGAGAAGAGAACAATCTAGACCAAATAGCCGATTGGGAAAGTGAGATAAATGGGAGAATTTTTCTGGTTTGGCTATTTTGACCTAGAATTTTCACTTCTCCAGTTATTCTCCTGCTTTTCACCGCTCTCTGAATAACCCTGTGAATGTTTAATCCCGAGGTGAAAAATAACATTGCTTTAGATTTTTTTCAAACACCAGTTAAATGCAGCATATTAGGATGTTTTAGGGAAATTAATTCTCAAATCTCAATCAGAAGCAGACACCACCCCACCCTCAGTATATTGTACAATGTATCAAATTGATTACCAGACTAAAAACACCTGGTGTTATGCCCGTTTGTGAACAGAGGTCATTTAGAGTTGATAATCTTTCCACGTACACATTAGTTTTTAATTCAATATCTAATAAACCGTTGCTTATAATATTCTGCAGTAAAGAGTCTCTTTATTTCTAGATTTTTTAGTATTTTTTTAAGCATTTTCTATACTTTTTTCTAAATTTCTTTTTTTTTTCGAACCCGAACCGTACACGCCCAAAAAGTTCGAAATTCGCGAACTTTCGAACTGCCGAAGTTCGGGTCGAACTCCAAACCGTCCGAACCCGAACTGCTCATCCCTAATTACAATGTCCGCGCAAAAAAATTGCGTTATTTTCTATCGCGGGTGAACCTGCGCGAGCATACTATACTTTGCGTGTCCTATACTTAACATTGTGAGCGCAAATACATTTGTGCGCTGGTACGCGCATGGTATTACAATCTATGCACAAAATTTAACGCACAGCCTTTGCGCGCATAATTTTAACGTCTTTGAGAAGCTGGTAGTAACGGCAAATCTGAACGTCCTGGCTGAAACCAAATACACCAGCCCGAAAAAAACAATACAGCAAAGTATAGTTAAACATTCTACACATATCCAAACAATAAAATTGAGAAGTTGCGCGTGTTTTTTTTTATTGATGCAGCATATATGCGCAAATTGACTTTGACAGGCGCAAAAACTTAACGTGAGACAATTGTGGTTCTTAATTCTGATTGACTGAATAGCGTGAAAGAAACAGTCCGCACACTGATTTCTGCGCGCAATGTTGTTTTTGCACGTCCATTTTACGCGGGTTATTTTTTGACGGATGAAAAAATGCGCACGGATTGTAATACCAGTGTTGATTTACGCGCGTTAATGTTTAACGCTGCGCTCAAAAATTCACGTGGTCTGCGTGCGTTTTTGCGTGAAGAATGTAATAGAGCCCTACATCGGGCGTGCTGCGGCCGTGCTGAAAGCCTCCCCATCGAAGCGCTACAACGCACGTTCGATGGGGCTGCAAAGCACGATCCTCCATAGGTATAGGAGGATCGAGCCTTACATCGCAGAGCGCACTATCTGCGCTAAGCAAGGTGGCCAGACGGGCGTCAGAGTGGAAGGAACATCCACTAACACGGACATTCCTTCCGCTCTGAAAACGCTCGTCTGACTCCGGCCTACATTGGGGAAATGCAGGCTGAATCCTGCAATCACTGAGCAGCAAATCATATCACCTGTGCTGTGCTTCAGATATCATGCAAACCTGGCCTGTTAGTGGGACCTGAGGATCAGGGTTGGGTACCACTGCTCTACAATCAAACTAGGGAGCAAAGGTCAGCTCCTCCTCGAACGCATCCTGTTCTGTCTGCCTCCCTTCACTCTGGATATGGCTTTTATACCATAGCTCCCATAATGCATCTAATCACACTACAAGCGAGAAACTGAGAAATTCTCGCTCCTGAAAAGAATCCGGCCGAAACGTCCAGGCTTGACTTTGAAGAGGAAAAGATGTTGCAAACTGAATGGACAAACCGTATAAGCGGTGCCTCAGCGTCCGAAAATAAACGCACTCGCTTCGAGACGGCAGTGGACGTATAAAGGTTTTTGCCGCACGATCAGGAAATCTATTTGGACAGACATTAAAATCCCTTATCAGATCTTTCGCAATTATGTTCCGCTCTTAAAGCAGCCGAGGTTGCGAGCTGGCCGGGAGCGCATCGCTAAAGCCGTGTTATCAATGGAAAGATCGCACATGGAATACTGCCACGCTAATCAGGTGCCTACCCAGGGAATAATGTATCTCCGTACTATCAAAACAACTCATAAGAATGTTCCACTCTGCCGTGATCCTACAGGGAGCTCCATTTATATTTTAATCCTGCACCGAAATAGAACACCGTGTTATTTATTAATAAAAGGCGAGTCAGCCATGCACTGAGTTGCAAAATTGCTCTGACAGGTTTGGAAGATATGTTGAACACCTTCCTAGCGAGTATCGCCTGTTATTGGCTCGCTGGGTAATCGAAAAGGATGTTTCTGAATTTCAGTGGGGGGGAGGACACTATACACACCCTGACCACTTCAGTTTTTTAAAGTGATCAGGCTGCGTGGAGTGCGCCCCCTCTTCCTCCTCCCAATGTGTGAAGCGGAAGAGTTTCCTCCACCGATACACATGTCACCAAGCAGCGGGGGGTTTTAATTTCCTGGCTGCTGGTCACCAAATCAGTCACCGTTTGTTTGCATGCTGACATCATCCCCTGTCTGAACGCTCGCAGCAGCAAGCGTTCTGAGAGAAGGCATTCAGTGGATCGGATCACAGTGACCGGCGGTTCCCGCGGGGCGCCGCCCCCTGGAAACTGCCACCCTAGGACTAGGCCTTGTCGGCCTAGGCCAAAATACACCGCTGCTTCAAACTGTAGAGAAAGGAACAGGAGCAGACTCACCATTAGGGCACTGCCCAAGGGCCCTGGCATAGGATTGGGCTAAATTTGGGCCCCCATTTGACCATCAGGTGCGGCCCCACAATTGCAACGAGCTTCTGCATGTGGATGTCAGGTGGAGGGCCCCCTTGCATGGCAGAATCCACAAGGGGGTCTAAATGGTTTCCTATTGCTCAAGGTCCAAAGTCTTGTCAGTTTGCTCCTGGTGGAAATTTCGGGGACGCGTTCCAGAGTCTGTTTGCAGTAAAATAAATCCTTTGCAGTGCTCCAGAATCAGACCAAATTGAGTATACTCGAAATCAGGGCATCAGCAGGTGCTTTTGAGGATCGAGCCCAGACGATTTATATATTTACATTGTGTGATTGGTGAGCATGTATTGTCCAGTGTCTTGCCCCAGGTAGAAAATATTCTCATTGACCCCTCAAGTGCACTGGATCTGTGTCCAGGCCTCCGATGATGCCTCCCCAAGGGACAGGCTTGGAAGAACCAGACAGAAAAAACACATCACCAGCAAATCTTTCTAAATCCATTAAGCCTTCTACATCTACACCTTGCAATTGTCCAACCAGGAACGGTATTTGTCAAAGCTGTCTAGATTGAAACCTACGATTGGTTTACTTGCAGTTCGAGGAACGCAGAAAGAAAGATGTGTTTCCGTTTGCTATCTTCTAAAAGACTCCAAACTCTGGACTCTTCTCCAACTTTTCCATACTTTACTGCCTCTCTCGGGGCTGCCAACAGAAATCTTGGGACCCCTTACTGAACCCCTGGTCAGGGCCCACCTTCCCTCAGTTGCCCATTTCGGTAAATTAATTGAAAATAAAACATTTTTCCTCCTCTTCTTCTTGCCTTAATTTCCATGTAGTGAGATGATTCTCTGGTGGTCCAGGAAGGAGATAAAATGTGTTCCCTGGTGGGAGCATGTTGGGCACAGACCCTCAGTGATGACTCAGAATGCTCTTTCCGGTCCCAGTTGCCACGGCCCACTGGGTAATGTATTGGTAGCTTGGTGGGCCAGTCTTAGGTGGCATGGAGGAACCCTTCCATCTGTGGCACTGAGACAAACTTTGCTAGAACTTGGGCCCCTTGAAGCCACCAGGCCCCTTAACATATCATGGACTATCACCCCATCCTGACACCTGCCCTAGCCTCTCCAGTCAGCTTTCTCCTGGCCACCCAATCTACACCGGTGAGATCTACAAGAACATCACTTTTTAACACGTTGACATCTTTCAAGTATGTCTATGGTTGTCTATTTCTATTCCGGTGGATTAAAAAAAACGTTCCTCAAAAACATCTGTAGCAAACCAGAACAAGTCTCCGTTGAAAACCATCTTCTCCATTCGTTCATTTAATCACCGCGAGTGGCCAGGAAGCTCGGCATCCCGACTACGCTCGTATTTACTGCTAAGAGGGTCACGTCCGAGGCCAATTAAGTTGTTGTTGGATCCCCGCGCTTACTTCCGATCGCTCCGTCTCCGTTTTTTTTTTCCCTCCAATGAACGTTCTTGGCTGTCGTCAAGCTCCGATAAAATATATATCTTCTGGTAGACAACATAAAAAAAATAAAAGACGCGATCCGTGTAGGACAAAAGGGAGATAGGGCTCCTGGCAGCAAAAGCAGAGTTCCTATCACTTTCCGACGCGTGTTTATTGGCAATGGCTTCCAGAAAGATTGAAGTTCACGCGAGCAGCAGTAATTATGACAGCTATCATCGCTAAATATTGTTATCGCTAAACATATGGCTGTTACTGGTGCCGTCCTTAGCTACCTTGGCAATAGTTTGAAAGCCGTAATGGATCATTCAGGGCGTCCGTACAAGAAAAATATAATAAAGACCAACGACATGGACCTGGCAGACGACTGTCTCTCTCTCTCTCTTTTTTTTTTATATTCCAAAAAAAAAAAATTATTTCCAAGACCAGGCTGGCAGCTTAAAGACTGGGACGGCGAATTAATCTCGCTGACCCATATATCCATTCATCTGTAGGCCTCGTATTTTCACAACATATACGGGCAGCAGTGCGAAAATACACTAATCCGCAAAGCAAATTTAAATTATTAAAAACGAGCCTCGAGGGAGCGGGAACTGTCCGTCACGTTGGCTTTATTTTTAATATGACAAAGGAGAGTTTTAATTGTCTGCTTATCTTGCTAAACTTATTAGCGAGGGGTAACTACTAGATTTTCTCCACTATGGATGATCCGGACCGGTGGATAGGTGGACGGGTGGAGAGTCCTACTTGGGCTGGACGCACATTAAAGGGACACTACCACTTACATGAGCTGTAACAAGAGTACTTGTGCATTACAAATAAAAAAACACCTTATACAACACATTATAAAACACATTATAAAGCACATGCTGCTGTTTTGTTTTCTTTGTTTGAAGTAATTCCATGAAAAAAGGAAAAATACAATTCGGGTTTTTTTTTATCTCCAGTTTCCATTTTATGGATTTTGCCCATGATGCAACATTTGCCAAAATCTAATCGGGAGTTTTATTTTACAGCTGTGGTTTAGCTTCTACAGTATTTAACAGTCAATGGGGTGGACGTGGGACTGTTTAAATAAGGCTTCATGGGGTCTATTGTGCTGTCTATGCTACACGAGATAAGAGGTGGCAGCTAAATAAGACAAGACATGGAGTTTAAAAGACTTCTAATCTACCCCCTGGTGATGTCCTTTGAATACATCCCACACAATACAATGATGTGAGTCGGTGACTCACCCATTCACTCCATTCTATGACCAAAGCCACACAGTGAGGAGCAAGTGATGGAAAGATACTGATGGGGGGGCTGCTTTCAACACAATATCACACAATGGATGCACCCAGTGACACATATAGAGGAAAATATCACACAGTGGATGCACCCAGTGACACATATAGAGGAAAATATCACACAATAGATGCACCCAGTGACACATATAGAGGAAAATATCACACAATGGATGCACCCAGTGACACATAGAGGAAAATATCACACAATGGATGCACCCAGTGACACATATAGAGGAAAATATTACACAATGGATGCACCCAGTGACACATATAGAGGAAAATATCACACAATGGATGCACCCAGTGACACATATAGAGGAAAATATTACACAATGGATGCACCCAGTGACACATATAGAGGAAAATATCACACAATGGATGCACCCAGTGACACATAGAGGAAAATATCACACAATGGATGCACCCAGTGACACATATAGAGGAAAATATTACACAATGGATGCACCCAGTGACACATATAGAGGAAAATATCACACAATAGATGCACCCAGTGACACATATAGAGGAAAATATCACACAATGGATGCACCCAGTGACACATATAGAGGAAAATATCACACAATGGATGCACCCAGTGACACATAGAGGAAAATATCACACAATGGATGCACCCAGTGACACAATATAGAGGAAAATATTACACAATGAATGCACCCAGTGACACATATAGAGGAAAATATCACACAATGGATGCACCCAGTGACACATATAGAGGAAAATATCACACAATGGATGCACCCAGTGACACATATAGAGGAAAATATCACACAATGGATGCACCCAGTGACACATATAGAGGAAAATATCACACAATGGATGCACCCAGTGACACATATAGAGGAAAATATTACACAATGGATGCACCCAGTGACACATAGAGGAAAATATCACACAATGGATGCACCCAGTGACACATATAGAGGAAAATATTACACAATGGATGCACCCAGTGACACATATAGAGGAAAATATCACACAGTGGATGCACCCAGTGACACATATAGAGGAAAATATCACACACTGGATGCGCCCAGTGACACATATAGAGGAAAATATCACACAATGGGGCAAAATCATCAACAGGTTTGGCTTTAATTACCACCTCTACGCTGATGACACTCAGATCTACCTCTCTACCCCTGATCTCTCTCCCCCTGTCCTTTCAAAAGTCAGTGACTGTTTATCTGGCATCTCCTCCTGGATGGCCTCCCACCACCTAAAGATCAACATGTCAAAGACTGAGCTCCTACTTATTCCTCCTTCCAATGCCTCCCCACCTCCTGACTTCTCTATCACGGTGGAGGGTATCACCATCTCCCCATCAAACCAAGTTCGCTGTCTTGGAGTTACACTTGACTCTGCTCTTTCCTTCATCCCCCACATCCAGTCTCTTTCCTCCTCCTGCCGATACCAACTGCGTAATATTTCCAGAATTCGGCCATTTCTTACCGCTGTCACCACAAAACAACTCATACACGCCCTGGTAATCTCCAGACTCGACTATTGCAATAATCTCTTATCTGGCCTCCCTCTGTCCCGCCTCTCCCCCCTACAATCCATCCTGAACACCTCCGCCAGGCTAATTCACCTCACCCGCCGCTCTGTCTCTGCCGCTCCCCTCTGCGAGTCCCTTCACTGGCTCCCCATCCACTGCAGAATTAAGTTCAAAATCCTTATCCTTACCTACAAAACCCTCACTAACTCAGCTCCCCACTACCTGTCCTCACTAATCACCAAATACACCCCAGCCCGCTCCCTAAGGTCAAACAGTGACCT
>CM019069.1:141592010-141639510 GCA_009667805.1 Leptobrachium leishanense | reverse complement strand
TACATCTCGCACGATGCTCAGCCGCTTATTAGGTTGGCTGAGACTCATGGGCAATGCAGTTCCAAAACATCTACAGAGTCAAGGTTGCTGACTACTGCTGTGAACCATTCCTGCGGGCACACACGTAGAGCAACGCTCCTTGCAAAAATGCCTCTGCATTCATGTGCATACTGCCCTTCTGAACAAATACACTCCCACATTCACATACCCCCATTTACCATGTGTGTCTTAGTGAATTAACGCCTTCACTACCAAGGAATTTTCCAAAAATCCACTGTCAGGAACCAGTGTTTTTTGGAAAAGTCATTTTTAATGAATTATGCAGTAAGAAATAGTTTGGGGATGTTCCCTGTTGTATTCCATACTGTAACAACATATTTGGCAGGAAGATGTCACCATCTGCTGGCCAAAAGGTGTTACTGCAGGTAGAACTGCAACTCGTGGTTTCCTGCATCGGCTGGGGAAATCCCAATATAACAGGGCATTCGTCAGCTGATTTTACACAATTTTAGCATCTTGGGCATTAAATATTTTTGGGGCACCTTCCGAAGCCCAAAAGCAAACAAATTTAATTTGCAGTCATACAGCATAGATGCAGATCTTAACACAGTCAGGGTAGTGAAGGGGTTAAAGCGTTTTTTGCCTATTTCTGCATTTTTACTGAACAAGCGGGGCCTCGCCTGTGATCAAGCATTATGTAATTTCTAGAGCTGCCCCTTTTATATTGACATTTAATGAAATTCATGTTACATAAAAACCACATACATTATATACATGGACTGGTGCAACAGAGAAGGACACAGAACAAATATGCCCGTGTGATCTTCGGGATCTACCTTGGGGAACCTAATGCAGCCACTAACACACGCTGAGCATTTCTGCTTGAATTATTTACATAAAAAGCTGAAATAAAACGTGTGCTCGTGGCTGCGGGCACGCCACCTCCACGGCTCGCTTTTGCTCTAATTCTCTCATGATTGAAAACGGTGGGCCACCTCCAAACAGGAGTCACTACGAGACGAGAAAGCCGCATAGCTCTTCACAGAGCGTAACAGCGGTGCGGGATCCTCTAAAGCAGGCATCTCAAACTCTGCTTCCCCTCCAGATGTCGCTGCACTACAGTTCCCATGATTCTCCGACCAGCTATGATTTTCAAAGGATTCTCGGATTTGTAGGCCATCGACATATGGTGGGGGAGGGGGGAGTCAGAGATGGAGATCCCTGCTCTAAACATTGGGGCTGTGACAATTGCAGAAAACAGTGGCTAATATAATCCGCCAATATAACATGCGCAGCGCTGAAAAATTCAGTTTGGTTCGGATTGTTTCGGAATCTGAAAATATCAGATTCGGAAATAATTGAAATCAGCTGATTTGGAATATTGGAAGCTCACGAAATTTCAATATCGGACCAATTCAGAGTATCGGAAACGTCCGATATAGTTGTCCGTTTCTGATATTCGGAACCTTTAATTGCAATATGTAAAAAAATGTTAGGGGACTAGGGCGAGGATTAGAGCTAGGGTTAGTTTATGGTTAAGACTAGGTTTAGGATTAGTGCTAGGATTAGGGCTAGGGTTAAGTTTATGGTTAGATTAGAGCTATGCTTTGAGTGGCAGTTTTTGTGTGTCCAATGTTTAGGGTCATGGTTAGGGATAGAGTTAGGTTAGGGCTAGGGTTAGGGTTAGTGCTAGGATTAGGGCTAGGGTTCAGTTTAGGCTTAGATTAGGGCTGTGCTTTGGGTGGCAGTTTTTGTGTGTCCTATGTTTAGGGTCAGGGTTAGGGATAGAGTTAGGTTAGGGCTAGGGTTAGGTTAGTGCTAGGATTAGGGCTAGGGTTCAGTTTAGGCTTAGATTAGGGCTGTGCTTTGGGTGGCAGTTTTTGTGTGTCCTAGGTTTAGAGTCAGGGCTAGGGATAGTTTAGGGCTAGAGTAAGGTTAGGGCTATGTTAGGTTAGGGCTAGGGTTAGGGTTAGTACTAGGATTAAGGCTAGGGTTATGTTTAGGGTTAGATTAGGGCTATTCTTTGGGTGGCTGTTTCTGGGTGTCCAATGGTTAGGGTCAGGGCTAGGGATAGGTTAGGGCTAATGTTAGGTTAGGGCTAGGGTTAGGGTTAGTGCTAGGATTAGGGCTAGGGTTAAATTTAGAGATAGATTAGGGCTATGCTTTGGGAGGCAGTTTTTGTGTGTCCAATGGTTAGGGTCAGGGCTAGGGATAGGTTAGGGCTAGAGTTAGGTTAGGGCTAGGGTTAGGTTAGGGCTAGGGTTAGTGCTAGGATTAGGGCTAGGGTTAAATTTAGAGTTAGATTAGGGCTATGCTTTGGGTGGCAGTTTTTGTGCATCCAATGGTTAAGGTCAGGGCTAGGGATAGGTTAGGGCTAGAGTTAGGTTAGGGCTAGAGTTAGGGTAGGGCTAGGGTTAAGGTTAGTTTCTTGGTGGCATATGATTAGTGCTAGGTTAGGATTAGGTCATGGTTAGGGTTACCGTTTCTTTTTCAATTTGTTTACTATTCCGTTTAAATCTGAATTTTTCCGATTATATCCGTTCTTTGCTGATTATAATCTGAAAAATTTGTATTGATTTTTAAAAAAAAATATTCGGGAAAACAATTCGGTTCAGACATCGGCAATTCGGAATTTGGATCGATCCGAATTGCCGATCTGCCGATATTTCTGACCATTTCCATATAGGTCCGAACTGATCACAAATGTCTACTCTCAATCACGTGTACATCAAAAAGGTTAGGTGCTGCTTTGTGTCCATCGTATAATATGGTGCTCCGGCCCACTGGACCAGCAAGAGCAGGGCAAGCTTTAGAGATTGGCAACTGGGTTGATGCTGTGGACCTCCTAGAGCAGGATTGCTCAACCTCGACCCTCCAGATGTTTTCAAAATCCATCTCTCATAATTCTCAGCCACTCATCAGATTGACAGAGCTTTAAGGGAACTACTGCAGTTCCAAAACGTCTTGAGGGCCAAGGTCGAGCACCGCAGTGTTAGAGGTTTGGTGATGAGGATCCATCTTCACATTTTACAGCTGGGAAATCTTTCTCCTCTCTCCGGGAGATGCTGTGTGACTGTGGCAGAGCAGTAATGCGGTAATAGGATGTATTTACATTATGTTCCTCCTTCCCGACGCTTCAGCTATTAGTGTAATCGGCTCACTTAAACAGAGAGAATGGGCCAAATGGAAGGAAGGTATTCATTTCCCCCTCCACTCAGCTCTTATCGGCACAGCCCAATAACTGGTCGATTAATTCAAAGTCCACTCGTTGAGAAAAGCACACCGCTTATTATTTTGACGTCCAAGCTGTTAAAAAAACTGCAATTACCCTAGAATGTTTGGGATAAGTAGCCTGGTTACATTGTAATTATAGTCCTGCCCCAACCCCTGATCCCATCGCCTGTCGCGGACTGGAAGCCAAAGGATAAATACACACAAAATACGTTTTTTTAAAGCATTTCGCTTACGCTGAAAATGAAACAACAAAAGAGCATGGTCTAAACCAGGAATGTCAAACTCAGGCACCTACAAATATTGTTAAACTACAACTGCCATGATCCTCTGGCCATATATTGCATTTAAAGATTTCCAGGAATGCTAGGCCATTAAATCTAGGAGGACAGAAGTTGACATCCAGTTGACATCCGTGGGCTACCGATTCGTAAAATCTAAACGTTGGAGAGATTTGTTGTGGACGAGGTGTTAGGTATGACTGTGCATGTCTGGTCATGTTGACTTTGTGGGTGTTTACATCTGGGTTTACACCTGTGTGGCAATTATGTGGGAACCAAACATGTTAGATACTGCTTTGTGGACATCATATGATATGGTGCTCTTGCCCATGGGACCAGCTACAGTAGGGCACAGGTTAGAGATTGGCAAACTGGACTGATGCTGATATCCTCTTAGAGTAGGGGTGAGCAACCTTGGCTCTCCAGATGTTTTCGTTCTACATTTCCCATAATACTTAGCCATTCATTGAGTTCTATGGCAAATGTAGTTCCCAAACATCTAGAGGACTAAGGCTAAGCACCATAAACGCAGAGGTTTGGTGTGGCTCATGCAGCCACTGTGGTCTTCAAATGGACCTCTGAGATGTTCGGTGTAGCCATTCATCTGTGAAACCATTAC
Organism: Leptobrachium leishanense; assembly: GCA_009667805.1. Taxonomy (NCBI): domain Eukaryota; kingdom Metazoa; phylum Chordata; class Amphibia; order Anura; family Megophryidae; genus Leptobrachium; species Leptobrachium leishanense. The sequence goes on along the minus strand of CM019069.1, from coordinate 141,635,379 downwards.
ATGGACCTCTCAGAGGGTAGATGTAGATTTGAACTTGGGTGGCAAGGACATTGACTTCTGAGAGATAACACCTGACTTGGGGTCTGTATGGCCAATGCATTCATATTCAAAAGGTTGCGAATTGCTGAGCACCTGTGTGGCCTTCATATAATCTCGCGGATTGACTGTCATTGAGATCACAATTTAAGGATGGGAACATCTTCAGATCTGATGTGTTGGACCTCCAAGACCTTTTGGAAAGGTTTTGCTGTACTTACGTGGTGAAAACATGGACCTCTGTAGGGCTTAGTGAGTTGCGTGTCAACGGGTGTTGCTGCACCGCTCGTGCAGAGAGGACATACTTGGCATTTCAGTACAGGTAGCCCTTTCTGGGTGATAGCATCTGATTTGCATGGCGCCATCAAGTTAAATTCTTGCGAGATCTGGACACACCGTAGAGGAGGCCACTAGTGGTGCTACTCCTTCTCAGGACCCTCACAAAACGTGTTTTTGTTTGTGTTACGTGTGTGCTCCAGATGGATAACCAAGGTGTACCATCGTGAGGTCTGTCGTACCCTTAATATGGATCCTTCAGTGATTATCATTTGCTGTTATGACTCGTCTCCATTGGTCTAGGAATTGGTACTTTTTATGAGCGTAATGAAAATAAAATGCTGCAGTTTACTAATCACGCAACTCGTACCTGTCACGGTAATTGTTTCCTAGACACACAGAGAACATTCACTACCCTCTGTAATTTCCTGCATCTTTGATTGCCAAATATGTCCATACTGGCCCTTCTCAACCTTCATATTCGTTTTCGCGAAGCAAAACATAATTTGAGGAGAAACTAGTAAACAATTAAATCTAGAAAGTGAAATTGCAGAACTTCTGGCAAAGCGGAGAAACGGAAGCCTTTCACCCATACCCATAAGCATCATGCTCATAAAAGCGGACAAACTGTTGCCCTTGATATTCCTTCACGTAAATGACTTTACATCGCTGGGAGGAAGCAGCTGTCTGCGATAACCTGCTATCAGGAACACTTTTCCAGCAAGAAAAAAAGATTGAATTTGTAAGGTATGCCTCCTGGAAGAAGTTGTCTTTGCTTGTCCTGTTGACTGCAGCTGACGAATGGCGTTATTACATCTTGGAAGTAATGAATTGCTTTTCATTAGGAAATCAAATTATTACGTTGTCTGTTATCTCTGAGGTCTTCTGGAAAACCAAGATGTGGCCACCTGGTTGAACCTGTCTTGTCTAAAGACTGTCGAATCACATGCAGCCTAAACAACAATGGCATCTGGAAAGATGGTTAGTGGATTACGTCAGACGTCAAAGAAGAGTCAACTGAGAGTCTTGAAAGACCAGTACACGCCGTGCCTACATTTAAAGAGATCCAGCAGAACAGAAAGTGGAGGTCCGTCTTACAGAAGACTTTGATATAATTCCATATAATGTTAGAGGTATGCTGAAGAAATAAAAATAAGAATGGGTTGGGTGTTAATTGATGTTTGGGAAAGGAAACCCTAGGAGATTTATAACTTAAGTTCAACACAACGGAGATCTGTGGACCACGCAAGTGGCAACGTCAACATCACGGCCAACCTTGGCATGCCAGATTTTTCTGGACGGCATGTTTTATTATGCTTTGCCTGTCAAGCATGATGGGACATACAGAGTGAAATGTGTTGTCCATATCTGGGTGGATATTACCTCCGAACACAGATGAAATTCGAGTAGAGAGAGAAAACGACAAAAGTGAGTCCGGTCCTTGTTATGGCCAGGTGACTTAGCTATAAACAGAATAGTCAAGTAGAGAGCCGAGGTCAGGAATAAAGAAAGGTACAGAATCGAGACACACAAGCCTAGGTCTAAGACAGGAGAGTCAGAAGGTAAGCCAAGGTCGATACACAGAAACCATAAAGGACAATATGACGCATTGAGGAGTAAACAGAACCACAACAGGGCATGAGACAGTGAACAAGTATGAGAATGATACCTACAAGATGGGATCATTCCAGAGTGTCAGAATGTGATTGTGTCAGTAACGTGGAGATACAGCTTCACTTGTGTCAATAGCATGACGCAGAAGTGGAAAACCATAAGACCTCAACATGGGTGAAGGCAATCTGCGTCAGTGTGACTTATGGAACCATACAACGTTGACAGAAGGTGGCTCTGCGGCAGCAGCATAAGAAGCAAGGTGAATATTCATGGTGACCACAATAGAGTGATACAAAAAATGACGCCACCACATTGGCAAGAGTCATGACACTAATGTTTGCCAAGCATAGGCATCACCCACCAAGGAAAATCGATGGTTATTCTACTGGATAGCTGAGAATCACCATTGTGCTGCCAAGTTGTGCATTCAAAGTACAACAGTGACCAGATTATGGTTTTACCGATGTCAGCTTTGGACAATTAAATGCTCAATTTATTTATTACAATGATGGCGCGCTGAGAAAACTGGAATGACCAACACCTACACAGTGAGTGCTTTACTTGTCGGTCAGGAGATACGGTTATGTTCTCACAGAGTCATGCTTTCCCTCATATGGTAATCGGAACGGTCCCCAGAGTTTAGAGGCAGAATTACCACAACAACAGAAAAAAAAGAAGAGGTCTTCGCTGCATTGTGACTAAGCAGCTGTAACTCCAATCAAAATAAAAATGACTAATGCCTTCACAACAAATTAGCACAGTCTGTTTGACTTTTTATTACTTGTAATTTACCCTAGCTTCGGAAAGTAGCTTTGCCAGACACCAGACCTGGCGTGCTATCGCAGACGATTTGTGCCAAACAATGTAACTCCCCTTTTATTTACCGTTGATCGAGGCCGATCAGAGGGAGAAGAAAAAACAACAACAAAATAATGGGATTTGGAGAACTTGGGGCCTCTTGGAGTCAGGTTTTAAGGCATGGATCTCAAACAATGCCCCCCCCCCAGATGTTGGCTTACAATTCCCAGAATTCTTTGAATGCAATAGATGGTCAGAGTATCATGGGAGGTGTAGTTCAGAAACATCTGGGGGGGGCCAGAGTTTGGCATTCCTGTTTTAAGGTCTTCCAGCTTCGGGATAAAACCAGTTTAGGCTATGGAGTACGGTTTATTTTAACCCCTTTTTGCTGAGAATATCTTAGATGCTGCTCAGTTAACGAGTTTATGTAACTAAAACACAATCTGCTTCATTGTGATCTGTTTCGTGGATATCGTAGGTATAGTTTTTTTTTATCAAAATTTGATCAGAATTAGTTTACTCTTTTCAAAAAAGGCAGGGGAATGGTTTTGTGGGTGCACACGTGTTCGTGAGAGTTTTTGCAGATGGTAGAATCCAACCGGATGTAAGATATGGTGCAGCGTATCGCTGTCCTGTGCTACATTGAGAACTATCACGCTCGGTTGTGGGTGAATGGAACCCTTAACAGATCTGCTGCTGGTCATTTCGGTCAACAACTCTTGTTGGCTGGACTTGGCCAACAGCTCACTGTACATTTACGCTTACCTCACTCTGAATAGCTGCCGAGTAACAAACGACCCCAATTCTATAGACTCCAGGAGGGAATAGCAGAAGTGGTGCTTGGCACCTCCAGAGGCATGGCCATAGGAACTGGATGGGGGGTGGGGGAAATGGATTTCCCCCCTTGTTCTTCTTGTAGAAATGGGTCCACTATGTCCCCGTGATTAAGATTTTATAGAATTGATAGAGTCTATGCTTTATTTAATGATTATTATTATCATCGTTTATAGAGATCCAACAGTTTCGGCAGCGCTTTACAATAACCAAATGGAACAAGACACAAATAAACAAACATAGGATGGAGACAAGAGGTGTAGAGGGCCCTGCTCATAGGAGTTTACAATCTAGAGGGATTCAGGTGGAAGAAGACAAGAGGAGTTTTATTGTTTGCCAGGATCACTAGTGCCAGTGATTCAGGAATGGTGGGGCCATAGAAGTGCCATCTATCATGATGCATGAGTAGGTGAGGAGAGGGATGAGTTGCATCAGTGATGTGGTAACCACCCTATATGAATTGTCCACAGCAAATATATCTTTTGAGCTCCATGTATATGAATATATATCTATTGCTCTTACTAGTAGGCAGCATTATTACAGGCTTTCATGGTATTAAATAAATCAGAACCTTATTGTTTTGAGCCTTCCCTCCTCCACTACTGGTTTTTAAACTACAGGCTGGCCACTCCACATCTTGAATTCTGGAGTTTTTCGAGCCTTCTTGACATACTTAATACTTACCTCCCCGCCCCTCCTGATGGGTTCTCCGTTACCCCTTAATTTCTCTGTGGGCTGCAGCACCAGCCAGAGTCAACCTGGGACACTCTGTGCAGCACCGGGACCAGCAAGAGGCACACTGGCGTTGCCCAGTATGCCCCTCACCAGTGCTGTGCAGCATCTACCAGTATGCATCACTGGTACAGGTGCTGCTGCAACAGGCGCCTCGCGTCTCTTTTTCCGCATCCCCTTCTTCATCCGCTTTGGAATCCTGATCGGGTTCCTAAAACCGTAAAACTCTGGAATGCCAGGGTTCCCAAGCATTCCGCATAATGGTTACTCAACCTGAATATGTATCCAACATATGTTACTGGAGATCCCACCTGCTCAACCTGAATATGTAGCCAACATATGTTCCTGGAGATCCCACCTGCTCAACCTGAAAATGTAGCCAACATATGTTCCTGGAGATCCCACCTGCTCAACCTGAAAATGTAGCCAACATATGTTCCTGGAGATCCCACCTGCTCAACCTGAATATGTAGCCAACATATGTTCCTGGAGATCCCACCTGTCTTTAGAGCTACTGTATTTACTTTTTCTTATTAAATTTCTCACACGCTGACTTACATACAATCTCTGTAGATGCACAACCCAACAGGACCCAGTGGAAACCGAAGGGTTTATATCAATGGCATACCATAAAAAAAAAAGAAATAACCAAAGAAATACTATTTCAGGAGGCCTCTTTCACTCTTTATTATAAGACACAAATGAAGACGTAGGAATCCCGAAAAAAACATATATTTATATATATATATATATAACAGTACCTCGCATTTTGTTCGGAAAGCACAAACTGAGCAATGGAAATCAGAAGCATTCTTCTCAGTCGAAAGAGATATCATACAACAAAGACGCGCACAGCCAGGCGCCAAGAGAGAAAATAACAACAGAACAATTGCAAAAAAAATTCTGGAATAAAAAAAAAAAGTGGTATAAAGAGACCGCTTTGGTCAGAATCAGGATTCAGCTTCTGCGTTACTGTAATAGTTATCATTCTCATTATAAATATATATATAGAAGGAGAGAGAGAAGGAATGACATATATAGATATGTGCATATACACTGCCTGACCAAAAAAGACACTATAATATTTGGTTGCGTCGCCTTTTGCTGTGATTCCGGCACACATTCGCCGCGGCATTGTGTCGATAAGCTCATGCAATGTCACAGCATTTATTTGCGTCCAGAGTGGCATTAATTTTTGGCCAAGATCTTGTATTGATGATGGGAGAGTTGCGGCGCTGCGTAAAGTCTTCTCCAGCACATTATCCCAAAGATTCTCAATGGGGTTAAGGTCTGGACTGTGTGGTGGCCAATCCATGTGTGAAAATGATGTCTCGTGCTCCCTGAACCACTCTTGCACAATTTGAGCTTGATGAATCCTGGCATTGCCATCTTGGAATATGCCCGCTGTGCCATCAGGGGAGAAAAAACCCATTGATGGAAAAACCTGCACATTTAGTATATTCAGGGAGTCACATGACCTCATTTTTGGCACATGACGTTGCTGAACCTAGACCTGACCAACTGAAGCCACCCCAGATCATAACAGCCTGGTACAGTAGATGATGACTTTTTTTGGCCAGGCAGTGTATATAAAGATATATTGTCATGCCAGTGTACCCTGCTGCATAATTATGCCTAAGTATAGTAGCTATACAGTAACTGACCATGACCTCTGTCAACATGGTGGAGAGTTAGGGAGAAATGCCTTTTCATCATGTGTACTCACAGGTCAGACATGTCTAATACATATCGACAGTAATATAGCATCTAGCATCTATAGGTATTGGGGTGGTTCTTGGATTATGTCTTTCTTGTTTCTTCCTCCATATCCTCTGTTGACATACAGGAACATCCCATTTCAGTTGTGTGTTCTCTACTCTTTTAATTAAGCCAACAATTGAAACATATTCCCTTTTTTTTTCCTTACAGGATGATGGAGTACTCTCTTGACGGACACAACGTCAGCCTTTCTGCCATCCGCACTGTTCGAGTTTTAAGGCCGCTTAGAGCCATTAATAGGGTTCCAAGTAAGTGCTGAGATGCTGATAGAATTAAATTGTTCATTGTTTTCTCTGTAACCATAGACGAGGATGATATTGGTACCAACTGTTCGTCAACAAATGCCGCAAAACAACAGGTACTCCTATTAAAGTCCACCAGTAGACCGTTCAACAAATTAGCCTAGGGCCACACCAGAGCACTAAGTTTGTCCATTGTGAAACCCCCTCCAAGTGTCCGTTGTAGCATTTCGATGGGTCGGTTGAGAGGACCACACAATGTAACATGTGTACTTTTTACAAAGGACATGGATTTTACCTCTCCGTCGAAATACTACGATGGACGTCAGAAGGGTCTACAAAGTACTAGCCTCCATAGGATGCTCGTGCTATGTAGAGCTGTCAGCGCAAATCTGCACACAGCAAGGTGGCCACATTTCTCACGGACATTCTTTCTGAGCCCGTGTGGCCCCAGCCTTACCCCAACCTTATAGCACATAGCTAGAAACCATCAAAACGATGATACGACTCACCTCCCTGAACAACGGTTCATCTTGGGCCTTTCCGAGGCATTCAGTCCTCATCGACCAAGTACAAATAATTACACTAATGTGTCTCCATGAGATCCCAAAGACAGCGAGCGTGCTTCTCCACCTTAATATGCTTTACAATGAATTGGACCCTGCAGATACAATCCTATACTTTGTAGAGTTGTGCATTGACACAGCATGAATCCTGTCCAAATCCATTCATGGCCTTCAAACAAAGTCTAGTCAATGACAATATAATTTGCAGGTCAATTTCTACACCCCCTTTAGCAACCGTGCCTCCTTGATGTTGCTGTGGTTCATCAGAATGAACGAGACGATATGTAGCTAGATAACTTCATCCTAGCCATAGAGAAGTAGAAATGGAAGAAATGATGGATCTCCAGTGGATAAGAAGTGCCAAACGGTTTATTCATGGAACAGCAACCTTCAAAAAATCAGTGACGTTTCGACCCTGAGGTCTTAATCAGGTATGATTAAGACCTCAGGGTCGAAACGTCACTGATTTTTTGAAGGTTGCTGTTCAATGAATAAACCGTTTGGCACTTCTTATCCACTGGAAATCCATCATTTCTTCCATTTCTACTTATCCAGGGGGCTGGTGGCATCCCCATCTGATTGGAATCTCGTGGAGACGGTTGGTTTATCAGGTTTCCCACCGTGGCGTTGTTCGTGGCGCTTCTATGTTGCAGCCATAGAGAAGTGTCCATTGTAGCCATTATTTCCGATGTCAGATGATTTCAGATGTCCGAACACCAAGAGTAGGCAATGGAAGTCATGTAGCCTTTTCTAAGGAAGGGATGAAACATCCAGGTTCTTCTTTGAAGAGCCTGTTTCGTTGCAACGTATCCTCTCGCCAAGACTGCAATTCAAGAATATATAGCTGGAGGTCATCCACTGTAGAGCTTAATCAGGGCCATTAGAAATATAATTAAGTTCTATTTGATGCTGTCTGTACAAAGCCGATGCATTTCCCCAGGTTAATATTGCGGAGGGACCAGCTGTGCGTTCCGTCAATCCAATTAAAGGACCAGATCAGAAAGCTGGAAGTGGAGACTTCGCTGTTACATGTTAATACCATCTCCTCTTGGCTTAAGTCATCCACGGGGGACGTTGCTTAATAACGTGCAGATGTTCGGGGTCTGCAGAGGTGCGTATCACAGGTCACTTGGCGTAGCTCGATACAAAATAATCACGGAGGACGGAAGGAAGAACTTTAAACAGCAGGAATTAGCAAGTGCGTCGCTGCAACACGCAACATGGCGTACGCCGGATTGATAACATTGTGGTAATGAGAATCGTAATGAGACCTGCTCGGACGCCCAAGAAAAAAAAGCCTCTTCAATGAAATGGTTCTGTTCCGTATTATTCTTAACATAACAGGGAAACTGCATGTGACTATGTTTTCCTTATATTTTATATAAAATTATATATAAAACGTATTATTATATATATAAAAATTAAAAAAAATTGTAACCATAACATGCAGGGTTATTCAAAGAGATCTGAATTGCTGGAGAAAGGGAACCGAACGATGAAATTCAGCTTACGGTTACCTTTCCTGGCCATTCGGCTATTCAGAGAGCAGGCAATTCGCCAAATGTTGGCGAACTGCCTGCACATACGGTGCCTGTTCGAGGGCAGTGAAAACCCCATAGAGAAGCACTGCTTCAGCTATTCAGAGAGCAAAACCCAGCAGTGAAAGGTTCCCGAAATGCCCTGCCATTCGGTGGTTTAATTCGGCAGGTTTATTCAGGCGAATCCCATAGGCTTCAATGTTAAAAATATTCCCGTTTTAATTCATTATCTAATAAACCGTTTATTATTTTATTCTGCAGTAAAGAGTCTCTTTATTTATAGATTTTTTGGGATATTTTTAAAAAAAAAAAACATTTCCGATTTTTTTTTATTTATTTATTTTTTTAACTTTACTTCTTTTTTCTGTAACAGCCTTTTTTATTATCATTCCCTGGACCTCATATGTAAATTTCAGAAATTTTCGCTTTCGCTTTCACTTTTCAAACATTCAAGCAAACTGTTTTTTTTTCACTCCATTCGTCTGCGGTGTCGGGTTTTTCCGGCGGCTTCACTGCATGTGATCAGCTCCTGCTCGGGTTTTTCTGGCGTTTTCGGCGGGTTAATCCAGATGTTTTTGCGGGTTTTCGGCGTGCTTTCGCCGGGTTTTACGGTTACTTTTCGTCGGGTTTGCGGCGGCCTTTCCCTGCACTACGACGGCCCTGTGGTGCTGCGATGTGGACTGTTAAAAGATAGGAAGGTGTTGAAGGGCTCAGTTTTGCATTTTTTAGGCGATAATATTAATAGTTTTTAAGTGATAATGTAATGTGGGACACAAAAATATAATTACAAAATTACTTATCCTTATTGACATTATATATATTATAATAATAAACAGGCAATAAACAGGTCTCGAGATTTTTAAGAAAAAAGTATAAGCGATATTCATTTTTGTTACGTAACACAATGTGTTTTGATTAAAGATAGGATGGCTTTGGAATGAGGGGATTCAGGACAAAGTTTTTAAAGTGATACATTAATAGCTATTAATCAATAACGTAAAGTAGGAAAGAAAAATGAATTAATTATAAAAAATATTTATAATAATTAAAATTAAATATATATATAAAATCTGGCAATAAAAAGGCCTTGAGATTTTTTAAGAAGACTTTTTAGGAAAAAGTATAAGCAATATTAACCCTTTCGCTGCTGAGGCTTTTCCCGCCCCTGTGCTGAGGTCATTTTTTACCTGTTTTGCGCATCATGTTTAAACGTGTTTTGAAGGCTTATTTTAGTATATGACACCGACATATTATATATCGTTCTTTCCGTCAGACTCGGTAGATTCATAATATGTCATTATTATATGTATACGTTATGTCATGTCTGTATATTATAACAAAAAATGCAATAAAATATGTATTTTCAATAATTTACAACGTGTAAAGTGTTTTTTTCCACATTTTAACATGCGAGCAATTGCGGTTATATTTTGTATGGGGTGCGCTTGTTAAAAAAATTAGAGATGGGGTCTCGTTACATTTTTTTTTGGGGAAAATGACACTATTTTTAACAAACGCACCGCATACAAAAATCGTTAGTGCAGCATCATTGTTCACATTATAATTGAAATGGGAACAATATTGCTGCATTAACAAACCCAAAAAAAAAAAAAAAAGTGTTTATTTTTTTTTTTTTTAATTTTTTTTAAATTTTTTTTTATTTTTATTTTTCATTTTTTTTTTTTTTTACAAATTTTTTAACTTTCATGTTTGGTATCGTTGGAACGGCCATGCTCTGGCCGATCCAACGATATCAAAATTTAACCCCTAGCTGCCACGGATCGGGAGATAGGGAGTTCATTGGAACTCCCTATCTCCACAGGTGGTGGCAGTTAGGGGTTAACTGTAGGACTGGCGTCATCGTGCTGCGCACGATGACGCCAGTCCTCTGGGGGAGTTCCCGGAAGCTTGGCCGACATCCAAGATGTCGGCCAGCTCCCGGGAAGGATCGCGAATCGGCGCTTTTCAGCGCCGATTTGTGATCCAGCTCCCCAGGGGTTAATGCCAGGCATCATTTGGAAGGGCAGGCTGTGCCCTTCCAAATGATGCCTGGGTTAAGCCCCTGTGTGCCACCGATCGGGAGGGAGAGAGGTCCGAAGGACCTCCCCCCCTCCCTTTCAGGCGCCTCCTCCGCACATGCGGGGGGGGCGCCTGAATTAGGTGTCATCGCGCCCCCGCGATGACACCTAATGTTGGCGGCTGCTGGTCCGGATGCCGGGCTGACATCCAGGATGTCAGCCCGCACCGGAGGGGCCAGCGATCGGCCGGAACCCGGCCGAACGCTGACCCCAAACTGAGGACGCGCTCAGCGCGTCCTCAGCACACCAGCGGTAATGCTGAGGACACGCTCAGCGCGTCGTTAGCATTGAAGTGGTTAATTCTTTGTTATTATAACACAGTCAGGGTTATTCAGAGAGAGGTGAAAACCAGGAGAATGACTGGAGAAGTGAAAATTCTAGGTCAAAATAGCCAAACCAGAAAAATTCTCCCATTTATCTCACTTTCCAAATCGGCTATTTGGTCTAGATTGTTTTCTTCTCCTGCCAATTCTCCTTGTTTTCACCTCTCTCTGAATAAACCTGAATGTGTTTTGATAAAAGATAAGATGGCTTTGGAAAACGGGAATTCAGGGCAACTTTTTTAAGCGTTAATATTAATAGGTTTTCAGTGATAATGTAAAGTACGATGCAGAAATAAATATATAATTGTAAAACTTGATAATAATTAAAATAATATATATACATTTATATATTTATTAAATCTAGCAATAAACAAGTCTTGAGATTTTTAAGAAAAAGTATAAGCAATATTATTTTTTGTTATAGGACTATCAGGGTTATTCAAAGAGATCCGAATTGCTTGAGAAAGGAAGCCGAACGCTGAAAATCAGCCTTCGGTTACCTTTCTTGGCCATTCGGCTATCCAGAGAGCAGGCAATTCGCCAAATCCTGGCGAATTTCCTGAACATACGGTGCCTGTTCAGTGCCTGTTCGAGGGCAGTGAAATCCCCATGAAAAAGCACTGCTTCGGCTATTCAGAGAACACAAACCAGCAGTGAAAGGTTCCCCTAATGCCCTGCCATTCGGTGGTTTAATTCGGCAAGTTTATTCAGGCGAATCCCATAGGCTTCAATGTTAAAAATATTCCCGTTTTAATCCAATATCTAATAAACCGTTCATTATAAAATTCTGCAGTAAAGAGTCTCTTTATTTATAGATTTTTTAGGATATTTCAAGCATTTTTCAGAATTTTTTTTTTTTTAAAAGTCCGATTTTTATTTTGTTTTTTTTTAAGTTTACTTATTTTTTTCTGTAACAGCCCTTTTTATTATCATTCCCTGGACCTCATATGCAAATTTCAGACATTTTCGCTCAGTAGTTTCTTTGCAAACAGCGTTTCACGTTTCAAACATTCATACAAACTGTTTTCCTAATTTATTCACTTCACTCTGTCTGCGGTCTCGGCTTTTTCCGGCGGCTTCGCTGCGTGTGATCGGCTCCTGCTCGGGTTTTTCCGTGGTTTTCGGCAGGTTAATCCAGATGTTTTTGAGGGTTTTCGGCGTGCATTCGCTGGGTTTTGCGGTTCGTTTTCGGCGGGTTTGCGGCGGCTTTTCCCTGCAATTTGGGGACCCTGTGGTGTTTGCTAAATGCACCGCAGGGTCACCGAAATGGGATCGGCAAAAGGAACCGAATTGAAGAGAACGAAAAGTCACCGAACGTGCGGTGACTTTTCGAATCTCTTTGAATAACCCTGAATGTGTTGGCGCGATACAAATAAACAGAAAATAATAATATTATTATTATTATACTTATTCTCACACTCACTCAAATTCATTCAGACTCATTCACACTCGCCCGCTGGTTTTTAAACTTTAATACAAAATTTTGTCCTCAAACTTTAAGCTTTCTAGTTATTATTCTTTTTATATGTTTATATATGCGAGTCACATGTGCCTGTTCTCACCCCTCTGGCCTGTGAGAATCCTGGGACTTGTATCCAGACAGTAGCTGGAGTCCCAAGAGTTTCAAAACTCCCGATATAGGAAATATTGAGAAACGCGTTGAACGCACAGCCTGATAAAGTGTCAGTTCGTCTCATTTCATCCTCGCTCTGCTACATAATGCTCTGCGATGGAGCGGCTCAGCCTGGCAGGTGCTGTTAGCTACGTCCAAGATCTCCTGACAGCATTGCCACCAAACACCTAATCACTTGTTACAGCTAGAGAATCACTCCAGCGGGATCAGTCCCCATGGAAACACGTGTTTTTTCCGAAATTGGTTTGGGTGCCGTCTTGTAGTAATTTAGAAAAGGGAAAGTGAATTACATTTCCGCGCTGACGGAATGTAGTTAACGATGAGGAGCCCCATAGGCATTAGTTTCCGGTGGGGGGGGGGGGGTTCTTTTGTGCATTACCCAGGTGTTCTGCACAGTCAAAAATAAAAATGGGAAATGTAGATATGTTATAACAAATCTCGATATTAACAAAAGGGAGTTTTGGGAATTAAATTAAATTTTTGCAAACTTTTGGAAATGGTTTATTTACTAAATTGTATCTGTTACGCAAGAGACGAAACGCAGGAGAATTACAGGGCGACTGCTTAGTGCAATAATTTATATTTGTGATGTGCATTCGTTTCGGAAAAATTCGGAATTTGGAACGAAATTTAATAATTCGTAGTTCGGAAGTACTTCCGAATAACGAATCGATACGATCCGAATTCGAAACAAAACAAAACGGTATATAACGAATTTATTTAGTTTTACACTGTGTCATCATCATAAAAGAAAAATTTGAATAACTGATATCTACTATTGAATTTAAAATGAACTATCAAATTGATATCAAATATCGAATCGATCTTAAGTTACAATACAAGTAATAGTCAGCAAAGGACTAACTTGACTCAAATACATACAGGGTAATTCAAAGAGATCCGAATTGCTTGAGAAAGGTAACCGAACGGTGAAAATCAGCGTTCGGATACCTTTCTTGGCCATTCGGCTATCCAGAGAGCAGGCAATTCGCCAAATCCTGGCGAATTGCCTGAACATACGGTGCCTGTTCGGTGCCTGTTCGAGGGCAGTGAAATCCCCATGAAAAGCACTGCTTTGTCTATTCAGAGAACACAAACCAGCAGTGAAAGGTTCCCCTAATGCCCTGCCATTCGGTGGTTTAATTCGGCAAGTTTATTCAGGAGAATCCCATAGACTTCAATGTTAAAAATATTCCCGTTTTAATTCAATATCTAATAAAATTCTGCAGTAAAGAGTCTCTTTATTTATAGATTTTTTAGGATAGTTTAAGCATTTTTCAGATTTTTTTTTTAAAAGACCGATTTTATTTTTGATTTTTTTTTTTTAAGTTTACTTATTTTTTTTGTAACAGCCCTTTTTAGTATCATTCCCTGGACCTCCTGTGTAAATTTCAGACATTTTCGCTCAGTAGTTTCTTTGCAAACAGCTTTTCATTTTCAAACATTCACACAAACTATTTTGCTAATTTATTCACTGCCTCGTCTGCGGTCTCAGCTGCTTCGGCTGTGTGTGATCGGCTCCTGTTCGGGCTTTTTCCGTGATTTTCGGCAGGTTAATCCAGATGATTTTGTGGCTTTTTGCTGGGTTTTGCGGTTCGTTTTCATCGGGTTTGCGGCAGCTTTTCCCTGCAATTCGGGGACCCTGTGGTGTTTGCTGAATACACCGCAGGGTGACAGAAATGGGATCGGCAAAAAGGAACCGAATTAAAGAGAACGAAAAGTCACCGAACGTGCGGTGACTTTTCGAATCTCTTTGGATAACCCTGTAAATCTGTGACACAGCTTAAAATTTAACCCTAGCTTTTCTTTTAACAGCAAAATTTGATTAATTGGGGTTTTATCTAGTGATCCAAAATTCGAATTGATATATGAAATTCGAATCGATTCGAAATTTCAAATCGATCTGAAACGAAACGAAATACGAAATGAAATTAGCTACGAAATTACGAAAACGAAATGATTTAAAAATGTAACGAAACGAAACTAAACGAAACAAATTTTTCAGCCATGCAATCCCTAATTTATATTTCAAACAAAGGGCAATATTCCAAAGCTGGTGTAAACTTAACCAGAGCTGATGAAAACCTAACAACTCCATAGACTATAATGGCTCTGGTTAAGTTAGCACCAGCTATGGAATAGAGCCCAATATGTATAATAATTACCACTATTTCAGATCAAAAATTTTGAATATTTTATAATGCTTCAACAATCTACAGCTTAGCACATAACCCCTCTTATTAACTGCTTCACTACCAAGCGATTTTTCCATAAACAACCTGTCAGAAACCAGTAGTTTTAGAGGAAAATCTCATTTTATTAAATATACAATAAAAACATCATTAGGGATATTCACAGTAACCCTATTTGATAGTCATACGTCGCCATCTGCTGGCCAGAAAGGACTACTGCAACTGGGGCTCCGTGCTGTATCAGCTTGGGATCCATGTGTTAGACACAGAGTCCCAACTGTTTAAACTGTTCTAGCACCTTGACTGTCATGCCCGAGGTCCAGAGATTTCGGGGAACATTCTGGAGACCATTTGCAAACAAATTTAATTTGTAATAAACAAAATTCCTTTGCATTGCTCCAGAATTCGAACAAATCGAGCATACTCGATACCAGGGCACCAACAGGTGCATTGACGATTGAGTATAGTCAATCTTGATACTGAAGGGGTTAAGCCAGGTACGTTTCAATTCTAAGGACAAACTAGTCGAGTTTGAAATATTCTCCTGGCTCTCAGTACAGTTTTGAATTGGATTCAGCAGATTTGTTTGTCATTTTGCTGTTTTGACTTACATCTTGTAAGTTTTGATTTTTGGGGTTTTATGGCTAAGTTTCCATCCATGTATCAATGCTTTGATGTTGATATGAACCTTCTGAACAGTGTTAATTTTGTTGACTAATAATTTTCATCCAAGACTTAGCAAACTAAAACTAGACAAAAACTGATGAAAAATTAAATTCTGATGACTCAGACTATGACTCAACCAATAAAACACTAGACTCAAATATTAGGGAGGGACAATTTGGGAAGAGGACCAATCAGAACTAATCTCAAGTAAGAGAGAAATGATGATTTTTCTACGTTCAGAAAAGATGTTTACCCCAGGATTATATAATGAGTTTGTAAATTCTAGAAAAATGCTTAAATAATGCATAATACACTTTAAACCCATTCAATTTTTAGTTAAGTCTACTCTAAATCAGTGTTTCTTAAACCTGTCCTCACGACCCCCTGACAGGCCGGGTTTGCAGGATATGTGAAGCACGGCACAGGTGATAGGATTTGCTGCTCAGTGATTGCAGGATTCAGTCTGCATTTCCCCAAGGTAATTCTTAAAACCTGGCCTGGTTGAGGGCCCCGAGGACAGGTTTAAGAAACACTGCTCTAGATTACTCAACTAAAATCTTGTGACATTTAGACCAAAACTAAAACCATTCAGAGGACTAAAATGTGACTAAAACTAAACCCATTCGATTTTTAGTTAAGTCTACTCTAGATTAATCAACTAAAATCTTGTGACATTTAGACCAAAACTGAAACAATTCAGACGACTAAAATATGACTAAAACTAAATGGCATTTTAGTCAGAAGACTATGACTAAAACTAACTTAAAATGTGCTGTGAGAATTAACATTGATTCTGAACTGAGCTGTCGACCAGGACACGTATTGATCTGTTCTCTCTCTCTTTCCGCAGGTATGAGGATACTGGTTACCCTGCTGTTAGATACTCTGCCTATGTTAGGCAATGTGCTCCTCTTGTGTTTCTTTGTTTTTTTCATCTTCGGGATTGTCGGTGTTCAGCTTTGGGCCGGGCTGCTCAGAAACCGATGCTTTCTGGACCCGGAATTCATGATGTGAGTACGACTCTAGTAAGAAGTATTGTGTGGGGTGTTTTCTAGGATGCAACATCTGCCAACTAAATCCATGGGTCCAACAATGATTTCCATGTTTTTCGCCCGTTCTCAGTCACCGGGATTGTGTTATTATCATCTCCTGTCTTATTTGTAGGTATGTTCCATCTTGGTCACTTCACTCTACCAGTGATCTGATATTATCCTCCCCTTGCACCCATACTCCGCACTCTCACCTTCAGGACATTTCCTGAGTTGAACTCTATCTATGGTACGCCCTTCCACATCACATCCGACTCCTCGCGCCTCCAGTCTGTCGAGACATCTGTAAAACCACATTACATCATGGAGGCCTATCAGCTCACTCCATAATGTGTGTCACTAACACATCCCTTACTCTACTAGAATGATAATGATGTGATCATCAGTAATGCCACCAATTACACAACCTGGAGGATCTTATGTGGTATTCAAGGATGGATTGAGGTATCCTTAAAGGGAAACTCTACTCATCCTGATCTCTTTACAGTTATAAAGTGGTAAGGATGTGAGGAGTGTCTCCCCTGCTCCTCAAATTTGGCAGAAAACGTTGGGTGAAGTGAAAGAGTTTCTTCCACCCCACCCAACGTCACCAGAAGTCAGGATTTTGGAATTTCCAAGCTGTCGGTCACCAGGTCGGTCACTAGTGATGTCAGCACGCAGATAGCATGCCGACGTCACCCTCTCTGAGACCAATCATGGTAGCGAGTGGTCTCAGGAAGGTGACCGATGGATCAGATCTGCGCATGCGCGCATCTCCGATCCATTATTCTGCGAAGGCGCTACAGAACCTTTGTATGTAGAATGCACAAGTCCCGTAGCGCTGCTCAATTTGTGGCTCCTACGCTACTCAAGTTGTGCAAATTGCGAAGAAAAGCTTCAGGGACTTCCAAGTTCGGGAGTCCCTGAGCCGAAGAGGGAGAGCTGTCCGCGACAAGGGACAAAAGGTGAGTAAAGTCATCTCAAATAAAAAATAATGGATAAATAGTAGGTCTGAGGCTGTCAGCAGAATTTGGCCAATTATTGAAGGACAGAAAATGGGACACTCTACTTTTCAAAAGAGTATCCCTTTTAATTATGAGACGCGTAACAGAACCAAGGTGGATTTAGAAGACGTTTGTTCCCCCTCTACTCTCTGAAAACTTCAACAGCCGCTTTCCTTCCAATGCTAGATAAAAAATGTTCTCTTTGGGGAAGACCTAAAATTATAATTTTTCATTGTGAACAATATGTCTGCTCCCCCAACTACAGACAATGAGCTTGATTTTTTTACGATTGAGGGGCGGGCGGTGGGTTCTGTTAAAATTAAACATTAGACAGAGAATTAGAATAAAAATATTGTAAGCTCTCGATGCAACAAACGACTCTCTCTTTTACTCTGCGACTGATCGTAATAATTTATAGGATTCTACACTAAAAGCATTAATATAAAATTCAGGCTATAAAATACGGAAATATTGTAAACTCTGACAAGGTCGCCCCGAATATGTATTCCGAGTGGAAACCCGTGCCAGAGATATCACTCTTAGCACTTAACATAATATACAAAGAGCATGTTCACCTCTAACTGCTAGAAACAGAAAGAAAGAAAACAGTCTGTTAAAGATTAATCATTAACCTTAATCCATACAGGCCCCAGTGAGTGAGCAAACTAATCCCTCTTGAACTATCCTCTGATAAAGAAAGGTCCATTGGAACTTGATGACAATAATCTGGAAGTAGCATGTGTTATCAGCCACCCAGCCATGTGAATCCACCGTAATATGTCTTAAAAGGACAACCTTGTAGAGGGGCAGGAGATCAATGCGACAACTACGGGTCATCGGGTGATGAAGATATTGGAGGCCATCTTGGCTTCGAGTCTCTCGTGGGTATGAATTTACGATACGGAGCTGAGGCACTGAGTGGTTCTTCCGTTGTGAACAGTAGAAGATTAAATAAAAGCTAAAAGGGCACTTAGTTCATGATACAACTCATTTTAATGCCCCAGTAGCTAAGTGGCATCTCAAACATGTGTTCGTGAAGAGTACAGAGAACATAACCCTTACACTTATCTATGTATGTTTTTCGGGGATTGTCACTCAGTGGAACGTATGGTAAATTATGTGTGATAAGCGTAGTCTGACCTGGAGACTTGTGAAGTGTCCTTATCTCGTTTTTGGAGAGGCCTGAGCTGTCGATAATGTTACCGTACCTTGAGATAGCACCTACTAAAAGGCATCCACCTCTGTGCTGTTAAGCCAACCATTTTTTTTACACTTTCCCTGTCTCCTTGCGTCTGGGTTTCTAATCACTTTATAAGCACCGTTTTGGCTCTGGAAAAGGCTCTCGAGAAGCCGTAACGTTATTGTAGATGTACATCCAACAAACCTGCTCTAGTAGAAATGACTGGAACGCACGTTCCTTTGCTAGTACAGAATCTGCTGGTGACTGTCTCTCCTCAACTGTTTTGGCACCCATCTATTTCTATTTTTTGTCCGTATTGATCCTTGTTGTGGAAAGTGCAACTCAAACCACTTTCAGTCGTAGTGCCTCAGCTGGTGGTCTTGTGTTTCTTTTAACCCATTAAAATAACACTAGTCTAAGTCTCTGGCTATGTCCTCTCGGTGCTTCTGTGTGTCGGCAGTTATGGCTGCAACACTCAAATCTAGTTCATGATCAGAGTCAAATAATTGGGCTGTTGCAGCCAATCTCTTGGTTGTCGTTACGACTGCAGAGAGATAATTCAAACAACATGTCATCATCATGTCAACCTCCAATGTAACCATGAGTTAAGAGTTTTGAAGTGGTGGATCTTGGCTGGTCATCCTGTACTTGGTACGTACTGTCAATGAGTTGAGGTCGGACAGCACATTCCAGTGCTGGAAAAAAATGTTCCTTATTCCAGACCTTGGTGCTCAGTCTTCAGTTACTCCAAAGCCATACCGTCTTCTATATTCATGTGCAACACCACCTTCAATCCATTATATGCTAAATCACAAACATTTGCCTTGCTGACAAGTGTCTGGAGTCATGAAAAGACTTTCAGCTCCATATCCTAACATACTTTCTTTGTGGTAGGCTTAGAGTTCAGGTTTTGTGGATGGATCGCTAAAAATAATAGCTAGACTATGGGCAGTAACAAGTGGAGTTTAAACTAGGTAAGGTTTATGGATAGCTTCATGTCAATCCAAACTATCCACTGGTGGTCCACCATCCCCTCAATAATAATTATATTCTGAAATCTTCAGTCTGTTTTCATGGAAGACCAAGCTGAAACCAAGTTAGTGCTCCTGTTGGACTTGGCCAGTTAAGACTTGGTTATTAACGAATTTAAATCTTGCCTTTGATCTCCGATGGAGAAGCCTGGAAAGAGATATTTGGATGACTTAGCCAAGTTTTCCCTTCTGAGCGTTTCTAGTCATGTCGCACTTTGTTTCAGAGCGAAAAATACCTATTTATATTCTATAAAAATCCGCCGAGGCTCCATGTGGTTCGACAACGTCTTTGGCTCTTCTCGTCTTTGCCGTAACTCTAAACAAGCTCAGCCAGAGCTTTCCAGATGTAGCTGTTCCCATTCACCTCCTATAAATATTTCATTATTATTCCCATTCTGTGGGTAAGTTTGAAAGACCTGCCAGTTATAGAAAGGTCTGCAGGTCACCAGAAAGCCATTTAGCAGGTGATATTTTAATAATAAATGACACCCTCTGTCTACAATGCTTCCATGTGAAGGCTTCGTCTATTCTTCTGCTCTTTCGCCAAACAAGAGGACTTCTTCCCCCTCCAACACCCCACCAGCAGATTGTCAAGCTGTTTGACTCCAGCAACCTGCAAACTTTGAAAATAACAAGTCGTTTAGATTCAGCCTTTATTTATTTATTTATTTTTCTCCGTTCTCTCTTTTCACGTGCTCTGAAAACATTTCGGAAAGGTCACGGCTCTCGGTTAAACGTACTTTATTTAAATGCAGATACACTTCTCCCCGTGCCTGGCTCTGCTTCTGAACTCTAATGGAAGAGCGGCATTCATTGTCCCTTGTACATCACTTAAATAGAAAAATATGGCGCTACAAGGTTGAATATATTGTGCGAGGGATGGAGGGGAGTCTCGGTAGCCTTGTGCGCAGTAAAAGCATTAGTTTAATATGTTGATATATCCGATCGGAGATACTGAAGCTTTTCTCTTGCCCACCTTCCCCGCCCTTTGCTGTTTCGTCTATGAACACCTTCACAAATTGATGGTTTTAGAGGGGGATGCCAACAACTTGAGTTTAAGAGTAGCAAGACTGGCATATAACTCCTATTATGGTTACAACGCTGATAGTTATAGCGTGGCCCGGTCTTTATAGGACTCACCACCCATCGCAATGGGCCCCAGAAGCCAAGGAACACCAAAATGCAACTCAATGAGATGTATCACTGACCCGCGAAAGGTTAATTATGTTCTAGAATATGAGGATATAGTTGGGTATCTTTTTCCCCCCTCGTTCCTGGACAATAAATAAATAAATAAACCTCTCTCGTGTTTATAGTCGGCTCTTCTCTATTATGTTATACAATAGACGTCGAGGAGCAGAGACAAGGCAGCGGCACAGCACGCCAATCCTGCGCGCTTTATAAACAATCTCTCTTCTTTTGTCCCTCCCGTTCTTTCGGCTTGTGTCACGGCCAGAAGCTCTTCTGTTTTGTTGTTGGTATACCTATTTATTTTTTATAGGCTTTTTTTTTTCCTTTTCTTAGTTGGGAATTGGATTGTTTTAACACTTCTTTTGCCGGGTTAGGTCATTTCATTTCGCAGCCTTGTTGACGCTGGATAAGAAAAGAGGTGGACCTTGAATGGGCCGGTGGGAGATATTGTGCAGAACAAAGGTGTCTTTTTTACTTTACACAATGTACTTCTAGGACAGTTTAAAAAGTTTTTTCTTTGAGGGAAAATAAATGTGTTTCTATTAACAGTGCGGCAGTTCTGCTCGTAGGGAAGGGTTTTGTACAAAGACTTCAAATAACCTATTCTTATTTCTCAGCAAACATCTTTTGACTTCCAATCCAAGCTCGCCTATCCTTACTCCAATCTTGAGTCTCTCTGCCCCATTCTTCTCACTCATCATTTGTTTCTGTTATCCAGCTCTTCCTTGTCGACTAAATAACAAGCCTGCATGTCCATTTCTTCCATTGCTGTACCATCTCCATCAGCAGTTACTGTTTATACCCCGCTCCCCCACTCTTTCTCTCTTCTTGACTGTTGGTTATACCCATCACTACCATTTATTCTGCAACCTCACCCAACTCTCCTTCCTATGTCCTCACTTCTAGTCTTTATCTCTGGTCCTCAGATCTCTCCTCAGTTTCTTTTCATAGCTCTCAACCTTCACCTTCATCTCCATACTTCACGTCACTTCTTTACTCCATCTGCGGCTCATCACTCCATGGGTTCTCGTTTTGAAACCCACTGGAAACATTCATGTTCACCTCAGGTCATTGTCCCTCTTTTTCATCCTCAGTGTCCATCCCCGTGTCTTGTTATTGGTTTCTGAATCTCACTTTTCTTCAGCTCCACTTCTCATTTGTTTTCATCCTCCACTCGTGCCTCTCTTCTTTATCCTAGGACTCAACACTACTTATCTGTCCACAGATCTTGTCATGGTTCTCAATCCTGAATCTGGCTTTTCAGCTCTTGTTTCCTCTACCTTAAGCTCCTGTTTCTTGGATTCATCCCCAGCTTCTGTCTCTTCCATATCGATAGCTCCTGTCTCTCTGCTCTGGTCTGAGCTATCTGCATGCACAAATGGAGGAGCAAGAAAGGGATGGTGGATGGACAAATAACACAGGAATCATTGATAGATAAGAGAGATAGAAACTAGGGATAGAGAAGTGAGACGGGAGATGGGGACAGAGATACAACAGGAGATATTCATAGCTTCTGTCTCTCCTCCATCCACAGCTTCTGCCTCCCTTGTCTATCCCCATGTTGCTGTATTGCACCTCCATTCCATTCCCTGCCTATCTTGTCTATCTCTAGTTTGTCGCTCTTCTCTATCCCCATCTCCTGTCTCGTATGTCCATCCTCATCTCCGGTCGCTCTTTTCTATCAACAGTTTCTGCCTCTCTTCTCTTACCCCGACTCCTGTGTTATTTCTCCATCTATTTCCCCTTTCTTGCTCCTCCATTTATTTATAAAGTATTTTACCATGAAGGATACATTGAGATTGCTTTCGTTGCTCCATCTGGGTATGGAGATAGCTTGTTATGCAGCAGAGAGACAGGAACTATGGCCAGGGAAAAGACAAAAGCTGGTGATAGTTCCGAGAAACAGGAACTCATGATATAGGAGTCAAGAACTAAGTAGAGAGACAAAAAACAAGATTCAGAATCGACCCGATGTCGGCTGAGGACGCAGAGAAGATGGGACTGTATACACTGAGTGCATCTTGATGCGCACCGCCGCCTACACGTGTTGCACATCACATCGCTTTCAGTGTCTCTCCAGCTTAAAGTAGAGAGACTTGAGCAGGAGTTGGAAAACTAATGGAAAGTGGAGCTAAAGAATAGAATCTTACTTCTTTTATCCATCCTGGTGTCCTATGAAAAACACTCACCTTTAAAGCCGCGTGAAATAGTGTCACAGCATAAAAGCCTTGGCCAAATTGGACACCTTTAAAATTCAGACACAGCCGATATCTCATGCTCCAAATACGGTCAATTTTGACACCTCGGCTGAATTAGAATGGCATTCTCAATAGCTACAGATAAAAATTAGTGTTAGGTTTAGAAATTAGAATTAAGGTTGCAAGTTAGAGTTAGGGTAAACAAATTAGCGTTAGGACTAGTAATATGTATTAGGGTTAGAAATTAGGTTTAGGCTTAGAAATTAAGGTTAGGTTTAGGAATTCGAATTAGGGTTACAAGTTAGAGTTAGGGTAACAAATTAGCGTTAGGATTAGTAATATGGATTAGGGTTAGAAATTAGGTTTAGCTTTAGAAATTAAGGTTAGGTTTAGAAACTAAGGTTAGGCTTAGGAATTAGAGTTAAAGTATTAGGGTTAGAAAATTGAGTTAGGATTTGAAAATAGGATTAAAGTTAAAAATTTTGGTTAGGATTAGAAATTAGGGTTAGTCATAGAAGTTAGGGTTAAGGTTAGAAATTAGGGTTAGTCATAGAAGTTAGGGTTAAGGTTAGAAATTAGGGTTAGTCATAGAAGTTAGGGTTAAGGTTAGAAATAGGGATGTGCAATTGGTTTTGTACCAAATTGATTTTCGTACGAAATTTACCATTTTCGTGCTTCTGAGGGCATCCCGAATCTGAAATGCCGACCACACAAAATTTTCAGATCGATTCGAAATTTCGAGTCATTCGATTTGATATTTCGGATGATTCAAAATTTTGGGTCAATTCGATTAATCGGGTCGATTAGACGATTCGGGTCATTTCGGCGTTTGGATCATTTCGGTGATTCAGATCATTTCGGTTCATACGGTTCAGTTGGTTTTTCGTTTTATGCTGCATTATAATACTGTAGAGGTGCTGCCCGGCAGTGTGCGGATTCATATGCTGCATTGAAACCTATGGGTTAAAAATCCTTGTTTCTTTAAAAAAAGTTAAGAAACCTAAAATTTCAACCAAAAAACTGCTTAAAAAAATCTTAAAAGAATAAATAAGTAAAGGAACTTTCATTCTATTGGTAGTAATCTACTTCCCATTCTTAAATAAGCAATAAAAAACCAAATAACTCAATAAAAAATGAAAAAACCAAACTGAACCGAATCACCCGACTGATCCAAATCACCGAATCGCCGAAATGATCCAAACGCCAAAAACGACCGAATCACCGAATCGATCTGAAATTTTAAATCGATCCAAAATTTCGAATTGATATCGAATCACCGAATCGAATCACCGAATCGAAAGGAAAACAGTCCGAAACGACCCGAAACGAAAAAAAAAAAACCTGGAAAAAAAAACAAAACAAAATTTTCATCTTAGTTAGAAATTATGGGTAGTCTTAGAAGTTAGGGTTAAGGCTAGAAACTCCTCTCTGTTCATTCATTTCCCAGCCACATCTACAACTAAGCTTTTCCATCGCTCTCTCTCTCTCAGCTCACTTATCCATTCTTTCCTTCTCTTTTCTCTATCACATGCAATTATTCTAAACTTTCAGATATTAAGATTAATAAATTGAGAAACTGGCTGCATATCGGGAGTAACGGTTTTACGACATTGCCAATAAAGATTTTCCTAAAATCTAGTGGATCATAACAAAGAATTATAGCAGAACCGAAAATGCGTGGTATGGGTCGTGAAACACAGGTACCTGTATGAAAATCGCGAGTTTTTAATGTTAGCATCTCTTGAAGACAAGAATTGGGCACCAAAGCTGTCACTTGTATTGAAATTCAGACTAAGACAGCTCCCGGAGGGGGTAGAACTTTCTGTACATCTCTGCCGCTTGTTACAGTGTCTCAACCATTCTTTAAGGATCATATTTTAGGTATATTTTTACTGCACCCCTGTGGGTGAATCATCTCACAAATACTCCATGCTGGTTACAGATTTTTGACATATGGTTTAGTCTTGAAAGCTTTCCTCTATTTTTTTTTCTTTTTTGCGGTAAGGCAGGACCACACAGTCAGGACCGCATGAAAAAATGCCCCCGCTCAGAATGCCTTTAGGGTTGGATTACTATGTGTAATCTTGTCTTCCATTGCGCTCAGAGAGGAGGGGAAAGTGTGCAGAGAGGGAATAAATCAGTTTATGATTCCTTTAGGTTCACAACAGTCAGTGGGTTAGATTTACTAAAGATCTCCTGGGAAATGAGGTTCCTCGCTTAAAAGGGATAAGGACAGGAAAATTGATTGCCCGGCTTGATAAATTCAAAGCACTTCACAACTGGGACATAACTAGAACTATAGCTGGAGCAACCTACATCGACCTTGAGTGAAGGTAAAGGGACAATAGAGAGTTGACTAAACCTCGCAGTTGTCTCGTGACATAAGTAGACATCTTTACCTCATGAGTAGACATCTTTACCTCATGAGTAGACATCTTTACCTCCTGAGTAGACATGGTACGTTTTCCACTGGATGGTCCAGAGACACATAAACGCACGGACATTAAAAACAAGTCAAGAAAACTGCAAGTCTTAATAGTACATTTTTTGGGCGTTTTCCAGTTATGAAGAATCTGGCAACTGAAGTGAGATTCATTTAAGGACACTATAGGGTTACTAATGCAAGAGGGGTAGGGAGGGATTAAACATTAACCCCTCCTGACCCCCTTCCTTGGCACTACCTACATCCTCCTTGAGTGAAAGTAAAGTGTAGGACTATACAAAGTTGACTAAACATCGCTGTTGCCTCATGTCTAACCTCATGTGTAGACATGGTAGGTTTCCCCCTGAATGAGAACGAGTACTGGATAGTTTAGAAACACTAAAACAAACACCCTGACATTAAAAACAATTTAAGATAATTGCGAGTCTTAATTGGACTTGCGGGGGTGTAGACTTGGGGCGGTTTCCGGTTATCTTATGAAGAATCTGGCCACTGAAGTGAGATTCATTTAAGGATGCTCCAGGGGTAAAATGCAAAGGGAGAATGGAGGGGGTTAAACAATGACCCTTCTTCACCTCCATCCTATTTTAACCCTTTAGCTGGTTGGTTCATGATATGCTGATGGCTTCCTGTAAGATGCAGCTGTCACATGACCACAAGGAGGTTGGACACCTGAGCGAACGTCCAAACAATCCAAAATCTCTCTGGAAGGAGCTGAGTCCTGAAATTCCCAAATTCCTTGAATCTGATTGCTGATCTCAGGTTGTGGGTGTGACTAATACGTATTCAGCCCTATAGCAAGAAGGAAAAAAATGGGTGTGGTGCTCCCAGTGCAGTATGTGGCACAATATAGAGACTTAACTTCTTAAGATGGTACAGTTCGTTCTAGGGATGTGCGTTTCGGGTTTCGGAATCTCGGAATTTTCACGAAATTTCCCGATTCGTGTTTTCGGATGCGGCCGATTTTCCGAAAATTTTTAGATCCGAAAACGGCAGATCCGAAAAGTTTTCCGAGCCGAAACGAAATATTTTCGGAATTTTCGAATGTACTTAAAATGTGTCAAATCGAAATTTATTGCTTTGAAACGAGGAGAACAGACGTTCCGAAAAAACGAAAATTTCCGAAAATACGAAAAGTCGATACAAAAAACGAGCTAAGTGACATGAAAATGCGAAAAATGGTCGATATTCCGAAACCATTCACAATTTCGAAAAACGAAAATTTTCCGAAAATACGAAAAGTCGATACAAAAACGAGCTAAGTGACACGAAAATCCGAAAAATGTACACGAAAAACGAGTCGAGCCGAACCGAATCGAAACAGAAATCGGTCGAAACGAGCCGAATCGAAAAGTTTAAAAATCAGAAAAATCGAATCGAACGGAAAAAAAAATCGGTGCACAAGCCTAGTTCGTTCAGGTAGTACCTCAAACCTGAACGAACTGTACCATCTTCAGTGGTCAAACACAAATTTCAGATGCAAAAATCCACATTTCCATAAGCCCTGCTTAAAATATCAACTCTCCCTAGGCGAGAAGGCGAGTGGAAGTTTTGAGCCCTGATAGAATCCAGATTTTTTTTTCCACCTGAGCTCTTCTCCTTAGTTTCTAGTTCTCTCCTGGATCTCAGCCGTTATATGTGGGCACAAGATAATATATTCTAACACATTACAGACATAAAATAATAAAATTCAAACTGAAGATCTGCATGCTCTAGCACGTGGCAAAGCGGCATACGTTAAAACCCTTCCCGACTTGTGAAGAGGTAATGGTTTGCCCATAAACACAAACCGTCAAAAGGCATATTTATTAAATAGATTTGGTCTTAAATTTTAATTTTATTTCTCCCTTGTTTTCACTTTTTATTGCGATGCAAGAACAGAGAAATGGACAAATACGCGATGACAGGTGCTTAATGGGCAACGGCAACTGCAGCCACCAATTCAAGGCAGTCTTTCCAGAGATAATTGAGACAGGCAACAGCTCTCCGGGCCCCCTGGCAGCCACACAAACATCAGCCTGACCTAATAAATCACACGGTTCACCCTGCACCGTACCACAGAGGAATATATTGCATTATTTTAAGCCTTCAGCCCAGCCGTGCTTTAACCGTACAGCGCTATCCCTATGGGTTCTATGAGTAACGTTTTTAAGTAAAAGAAACAAATGTTGTTTAAAATTGCATTAAATGAAATGTGTGTATTTTAACACACCGGGGAGAATCTTGTGATTTATCTATTTATTTATTTTTATTTGGTTATATAAACCTGCTTTGGTTCCCGTTAACAGTAACTGTAGCCAGGCTGTTGGAATCCAAGGGCTTACGTACAACATCTAATTACAACTTAAATGTCATTTTAAAATCGATTCACCGTTTAATCTTTTCAAAACTAAAAGTAAAATTATAAAATAATTCAACAGGGAAACACAAGCAGGGTTATTCAGAGAGATCCGAAATGTCGCCGAAATGTAACCGGACAATGAAATTCAGCGTACGGCGACATTTCGGGGCCATTTGGCTATTCAGGGAGCAGGCAATTCGCCAAAATTTTGATGAACCGCCTGCAAGTACGGTGCTGTACGACAGCAGTGAAATCCCCCATAGAGAAGCAATGGTTAATCTATACAGAGACACTGAACAGCAGTGAAAAGTTGACAAATCCCATGCTGTTCGGTGGTTTTATTCGTCAGGTTTATTCAGGCGAACTCCATAGTCTTCAATGTTAAAAATATTCCTGTTTTAATTCAATATCTAATAAATCATTTATTATTTTAATCTGCAGCAAAAAGTCTCTTTATTTATTGATTATTTAGGGTCTTTTAGGCATTTTCGGGATTTTTTTCAGCAATTTTATTTTCTGTTTATTTTAATTGTTTTTTCTTTTTTCTGTAACAAACCTTTTTATTGTCATTCATTGGATCTTATATGTAAATTCCAGACATTTCCGTTCAGTAGTAGTTTTGTAAGCAGCGTTTCAATTTTTACACTTTCAAGCATAGTGTTTTTTTGTTTTTTTACCCCGTTCGTCAGCTCGTCGGCTTTTTTCCAGTGGCTGCTCTGTGCTGTGACCGGCGGCTCATCAGCTCGTCGGCTTTTTACGGCGTCTTCAGCATGTTTTTTGCAGCGGTTTCTGCAGGTTTTTGGTGAGTCTTCGGTAAGTGTTTGGCGACGACTGTTCGTTGGGTTTGCGGTGGGTTTTCCCTGCACTCCTGGCACCCTGCGGTGAATGCTGAACACACCGCAGGGTGGGGAACCTTGATTCCCCGAAGGCCAGGGAAGTGCGGGCAACGTGAGGGCACCGAAATGACAGTGACATTTCGGTGCTCTCTGAATAACCCCTAAGGGGTTCTTCTCTGACCACTGGTCTTTTAAGTCAAATGAACTTCAGGGAACTAGGTTGAATCTACTATCCAGGGAATGACCCCTGTGGGTCTCCGTAGTTTTCACCCCTTCTTTCCACTTTAAATTCCGCCAGCGAAGTCTTCAGTGGAGTTTCCACTGGTGTTTCCACTGTAGTTTCTGCTGAAGTTATTTAGTGTAGATTTCTCTGGTGTGTCAGTTGATTATTTTAATTGTTGTTTTCACCGTGGGAGTTCAAAACCTCCACATTAACCCCATCACAGTTGGGGTGTTGTCCATAAAACCACTGTCAGGAACCAGTGGATATATGGAAAACAACTATCCACTGCAGACGGCGTATAAATGTATGAATCCTTCATATAATACATTTTAGAGACAGTAAGCTAATTTGACAAGCAGAGAGCTCCCCCTGCTGGCCCAAAAGTGCAGTTGCACGTATTATAGTACAGCCGGAGCTGCTGCTTTCTGTATAAGACAAACAGATCTCCAAGTTGTTCAAACAGCTTCAGCACCTTGGATGGCATGTCTGCAGGATAGAAAATTTGAGGACAGATTCTGGAGCCCTTTTGTAATTGAATTTCTTGTGTAGTAAATGAAATTCCTTCGCATCGTTCCAAAATATCATCAGATCGAGTTTACTCAATGTTGGGCTCCCGCAGGAGCTTTTGAACATTGAGTATACTCAATCATGGTATCGAAGGGGTTAACATTGCCAAAGTATATTCACCAGTGTTACAGACAACTGTAGAACAAGAGTGAACGGAGAATAGCCGCAGTTTGTTAATTTGACGGTGGTACTATTGTTTACCGTTGTTCACCGTTGCTTGAAGCCACTTCTTGCCGTTGTTGAATTTTGCATCTATGGGTAGCCGAAGTTTGCCCTAGTTGCAAAAACTGTGGTTTTTACTGTTGTTTGCCACAACCGTGAACTTTGTTGACACAGTGGTGGTTCGCGAATAATCCCTAGACCTAGAGGGTCTGTTTGATGGCTTTCTTCAACAAGGTTTGAGGGAGCCTAACAGTATTGTATCCTTTTTATTTTTGCCCCCCTTCCGTTATGCAAAAGTAATTTCCCGTCTCCTAAAATCACTTTTAATCAGGTTTCGTTACCAGTTATTAATTGTTTTTACCACGTTTAGACCCAACATGAAAAACGGTAAATTCCCGGGATCTTCTCGTTATTCTACCGACGGAGCCGCGACTGCACATCCTACACGAATTCCATCTTCAGCTCTGTAGCGTTTCCATCGCTTCCGCCCATCCGACAAGTTTTTTGGGAATCTAATCATAAACTCGGCATGCGGAGTGTATTCTTTTTGACCTGACCTGGTTGAGATTACAATAAAGAAATGAGAACTGCTTGATGAGATTTTGTTTCCCATCGAACATGTACAGCGTTCGCAGGACTTGGCTTGTCCTTTCGCTCATCCAATTTCTAAGCAAGACGTTTGATTTTCGTGATGGAAAAAAAATGTGGTCGTCTGTTTATTTATTTAATTATTGAGAATTTGGATGTTTCTTTTCTCCGCCCGGAACTGCCACCTGGCCAGGGATGAGAGTTGCCAAACACCTGGATCATGATAGTCGAAGCAAGGACTTTGAAAGTGTCCAGTTGCCCAAATTTTACCAACATTCGTTTGGTTCTTTTCATGCGTCTTGTCCATTTAGTGCTGGGCCATTTGTTGACCTTTCCTGGGTGATCCTTTAGGTAAATCCCACCATCAGTGAAGTGCACAGTGAGATATTTTTGATCATAATCCCCTACAACACTTGGTAAACCTTGTGCCAAGAGTAAATTGTATTCAAGCATTAACTGTAGGACGTGTGCACATGAAGATGCCTTGTAGTCAACGATGAATGTCCTCAAGTGTTGCCAGAATATCCACAAACCTTAGCCCAGGAGTCGCAACTGCTGTCCTTTAACCTCGTCACTACCAAGACTGAGGATACTCGATCTTCAAGGCACCTGCTGGTGGCCCAATATTAACATACAGGTTTATTCAAAGAGATCCGAATGGCTGCCGAAAGGTAACCGAACGCTGAAAATCAGCGTTCAGTTACCTTTCTTTGCCATTCGGCTATTCAGAGAGCAGGTAATTTGCCAAATGTTGACGAATTTCCTGCACATATGATGCCTGTTCGAGGGCAGCGAAATTCTCCATAGAGAAGCAATGCTTCGGCTATTCAGAGAGAAAAACCCAGCAGTGAAAAGTTGTCGAATTGCCCTGCCATTCTGTGGTTTAATTTCGGCAGCTTTATTCAGGCAAATCCCATAGGCTTCAATGTTAAACATATTCCCGTTTTAATTCAATATCTAATAAACCGTTGTTTATAATATTCTGCAGTAAAAAGTCTCTTTATTTATAGATTTTTTTAGGATCTTTTCGGCATTTTTTGGGATTTTTTTGCAAACATTTTTTTTCCATTTTTTTAAAATAATTTTTTCTTTTTTCTGTAACAGCCCTTTTTATTATCATTCACTGGATCTTATATGTAACTTTCAGACATTTTCGCTCAGCAGTTTCCTTGCAAACAGCGTTTCACTTTTCAAACATTCAAGCAAACTGTTTTTTTTTTCACTCCATTCGTCTGCGTTGTCGGGTTTTTCCGGCGGCTGCTCTGCGCTGTGATCTGCTCCTGCTCGGGTTTCTCCGGCATCTTCGGCGGGTTAATCCAGATGTTTTTGCGGTTTCGGTGTGTGTTCGCCTGGGTTTTGCGATGAGTGTTCGTCGGGTTTGCGGCGGCTTTTCCCTGCACTATGACGACCCTGTGGTCCTTGCTGAATACACCGCAGGGTCGCCAAAATGGGATCTCCAAATCGCACCGAATTGAAGAGAACGAAAAGTCACCGAACGTGCGGTGACTTTTCAATTTTCTTTGAATAACCCTGATAGTTAAAATATAAGTGAAGATTCTCAATGATTTTTTTTTACTGTGTAACTAATGAAAAAGTGAGTTCTCTGCAATGTTTCGGCGGTTTTTCGGATGCGGTCGGCGACTTTTCCCTGCACTTTAGGGGACCCTGTGGTGAATGCTGAATTCACCGCAGGGTCGGGGAATTTGATTCCCCGAAGCGCGGGGAACGAGAAAAGCTCTCTGAATAACCCCTTATGTCTCATGTTTGTACTTTCCCATTGTACAGCGCTACAGAATCTGTTTGCGATATGTAAATAATGTAACAGTAACTTTACAGGACACATTAAAAACACAAGTTAAAAACTATGATGCCAGATTTGGACAAGAAGAATAAGGCTAGGGTCAGACGAACGCATTTTTCGCATCGTCCGTAAAAAAAGTGCGTCCGAACGCATGGACATACTTTTTCGCGGAATACGCGACAGTGGTCATGCGATGCGCAATTACGGGCGTGATTTTTTACGGATCCAAACCAGGAAACTTTGGGTGTCTGGACGTTATGTTGGCCGGACATGAGCAGCATCTGACGTCTCCTAATCACGCACACACGCCGCTATGCGGACACAGCGGACGCAGCGCACTCTGTACGTCAGTACTAGCGGTTCGACGTTCTTGCGATAATACGTTCGTTTGCCGCTTGCGTTGCGCGGCCGAACTTTTGTGCGGCCGTACTTCGTGTGTGGGCCTGCGTTGGATGTCATTTGCTGCTACCACGGCCGTAATAAAGTGCGGCTCAACGCACGTTCGCACTGCGTTCGTCTGACCCCAGCCTAAACCTTGCAGCTTGTCTTTTGTATTACTTTCTGTGTTCTACGTTTTAAAAATTCCCTTCGCTCTAGTGAATAGAACTCTGGGAGGTCCATGTGAACGTATTACCAGAGAACCAGTGTCTCCTTCCTGCTGTACATGGTATAACACCATGTATATATGTAAAAAAATGTATATTATTTACCGGAAAGTGTCCTTATCATCCATATGTTTGTATATCACTGGCAGGTCCATGGTAAAAATTGGCCGCATTGAACATGATCCTTCTGCATGTCCACCTCGGGATTCTAGACACGTGGCGTACGCGGAAAGGGTTACATAAAGCCACCGGGACTCTTGGGTGGCCTGCAGGCTGTCCTTATCTTCTTCAAACCTCTCTGGGCACAGATCCACCGCGTCTTTAAAAAAAAATAAAAAAATCACAAAAACGAGTTTTCTTTCCAAAACCTTAATGGTGTGTCCTTCAATGTGTGTTTTCCAGCTTAAAAAAAAATACTAGAAATGTTTATTCCATATTAGGCCACATCTCGTAACTGCTATTTCACCTTTGGCTGGAACTCACCAACTAATCAAAGATATATATATATATATATATGTATTTATTTTTTATTTAATGGGAACATCCCTGACGATTCGGGTGGATCCATGGGTCAATCCAAACTGATCGTAAAACTTGTTATTTATGTGTTTTGTACCCTCCATCCCAGGAGGCAGTCACACTCTCCCGCGGCAGAAGCGTATATATAATTTTACATGCAAATCTTGCTGTTACACAGCCGGTACTCTTGCGCGGAGGCTATTTAAAGGAGTAGGTTTAAAGAGCTTCATCTTAACCTTTTCAGTGACGGGGCTCGTGCGTTTTGTCTTTGATTCCCATGATCACATGCTAGCATTAACCAGGCCTGGGTAAAATCTGCTGTAAGGGAAACGTATCGGGATTAAATTAGGGGATTTTTACTCTGCCTATACTTTTGATACGTAGAGGTGACGACTTGATGCGGCGATCAAAGTATCTTCCCACCGATGAGTCCGTAGAACTGATACCTTCACTTCAGCATCTAAAGATTGAAGCAGTGCTGTCAAACTCTGGCCTCCCAGATGTTTTTGAACTGCAACTCCCATGGTTCTCTGGTCATCCGCTGCATCGATAGAATTCTGCAAGTTGTAGGCGTCAACATCTGAAGGGCCGCGAGTTTGACAGTCCTGGATTAGAGACTTCGGAAACCGCAAAAGAATCGTTACCCAGGGGTTGTTTTATGAGTGGTGATTTGGCGGAGATTTGCAAATTTTACACCAAAATACTTGACTTACAGAAGCACGGTAAAAACTTGGCAATTTTGGCCTGACACCTGCAATCCCCATGATACCTTCAACGGTTCTTCCTTAACAGGAATGCTGTAGACCAGTGCTGTCAAACTCCAGCCCCCCCGATGTTTCGGATTGACACCTCCCATGATTCTCTGGCCATCCATTCCATTCAAAGAATTCTGGGAATTGTATGCCATCACCATCTGGGGAAGCCGGTGTTTGACATCCCTGACATAGACTATGGTTGACTTGCTCTACGCGTGCCTATGTTACGTGCCTATGTGCCGGCTGGGTGGAGTAGAGTAACGTCACTGCTCTGCGTGGAGAGAGACTGTGGAGACACAGGTTCGATCCCAGCAAGATCACCTCTCCAGTAAGTGCCCTTGGGCAAGACACTTAACGGTACATACTCGCCACCCAGGACATACTTGAAAACGAGAGAAATCTCAATGCATCCTTCCTGGTAAAATCCTTTCTCAAAGAAAAAAAAATTAAAGTGACTTATTTGAACATGATTTATCAGGCTTTAAACGAGATTTACGTATGTGAACGTAATAAATGATATATAATTGTGAGTAAAAGGTGAAAATAATCCATATATGTGTCTGTAATCCATCATGTTTATCTGTGAACGTGTTGGCTGCCGAACACTGGATAGACCAGCCCAAATGGGTTGTGTTTCCTGTTTTGGAAAGAGCTGATAGGCTCACGGTGCCCTGGGAGGAGCAATGACAGGAAGTGAGGTATTAGAAGTTTGTAAAAAGGACAGTTTTACATCTTACTGTTCGTTATCCAGTGGTAGCTGTGGTTGACAACTGGAAGGTACCCATTGATGGAGCTTGGCCTACTTTTTGAAAGTCGATTGACATCCACTAGGTTTTAGATTAATAAGGGGTTCTTTTCTTCTCTATTTTTTTCATCTTTGTCTTATATTTGTTTGTCTTTTTTATATGTTCTGTGGGAAGGCACGCTACATATATATAATAAATATATGATAAATAACTTAACCCCTTATGGACCAATAATGTAAAGTTTACATCATAAATGCATTGGCTTTAAAGACTCTTGGTCCTTAAGGGGATAAGCTCAACCTCTTCCTATTCTTTGTCCATGTTTGATGTCTAGAGCGGGATCGAGTTATTAAGAGTTGTTCATTTGATGCTTCCTCTCCATGCAGGGCTTTCAATTCATCAACCATGAAGCCATATTACCAAGTCGATGAAACAGAGGATAATCCTTACATCTGCTCCTCAGCCCGAGACAATGGAATGCTCAAATGCCAGGACATCCCTCCCAAGCAGGACTGCTCCCACACGTATTACACAGACTACACCAACAGTTGTTTCAACATTAATCAGTTTTACAATGACTGCCGAGCGGGAGAGGTGAATCCACATAAAGGGGCCATTAATTTTGATAATATTGGCTATGCCTGGATAGCAATCTTTCAGGTAGGAATTCTGTATTTATTGGATTTTTCCGGTATTTGTTGCCGACATCACCTGGCGCCATGCCGGTGCCACCTGAAAACCATATGAATTTCACCGTGATTTTAATTGATGTTTTCTTCTCTTTTTCTTTTTGTAAAAATACACATTAACTCATAAAATACAAGAACTTTAAGAATGTATCAAAGAGTGTTGATGTATGTAGGTCTGGTTTCAATGACATCCCATGGACAAGGCTGGGCATGGGCATAAACTTGGACAAAGGTACCATTTTGGAGAGTTTAGAATCGATAGAGGCAATGAACACTTCCCTTATTTATTCCACTTGAGATTCTGCATAAACACAAGACGCGTGGTATGTTTGTGTGTTCTGTGGTCATGGCTGTTAGAGGATTCCAACACAGTATGGTCCTTTGCCGGTATTGATGGTCATGCTGAACAGGTAACCACCAGTTTGTCATTGATGACCTGGATCTAGATCACAACTGAGTCGTTATGCTGACTTCTTGAGAGCAGTAGACATAATAGCCCCAGCCTTTATCTTAAAGGGCCTGTACCAACAAACAATGTAATGTCCTTATTGTGTTTATTTGATGTTGCTGATATCTTACATGTGTTTTGTTTTTCTCTTGTTTGTTTAGTTAAGAAAATATTTTCCTCTATATGTGTCACTGGCTGCATCCATTGTGTGATATTTTCCTCTACATGTGTCACTGGGCGCATCCATTGTGTGATATTTTCCTCTATATGCGTCACTGGGCGCATCCATTGTGTGATATTTTCCTCTATATGCGTCACTGGGCGCATCCATTGTGTGATATTTTCCTCTATATGCGTCACTGGGCGCATCCATTGTGTGATATTTTCCTCTATATGTGTCACTGGGTGTATCCATTGTTTGATATTTTCCTCTATATGTGTC
Source organism: Leptobrachium leishanense (assembly GCA_009667805.1). Taxonomy (NCBI): domain Eukaryota; kingdom Metazoa; phylum Chordata; class Amphibia; order Anura; family Megophryidae; genus Leptobrachium; species Leptobrachium leishanense. The sequence continues at coordinate 141,599,278 of CM019069.1, read as the reverse complement.
ACTGGGTGCATCCATTGTGTGATATTTTCCTCTATATGTGTCACTGGGTGCATCCATTGTGTGATATTTTCCTCTATATGTGTCACTGGGTGCATCCATTGTGTGATATTTTCCTCTATATGTGTCACTGGGTGCATCCATTGTGTGATATTTTCCTCTATATGTGTCACTGGGTGCATCTAATGTGTGATATTTTCCTTTATATGTGTCACTCACTTGGTGCATCCATTGTGTGATATTTTCCACTATATGTGTCACTGGGTGCATCCATTGTTTGATATTTTCCTCTATATGTGTCACTGGGTGCATCCACTGTGTGATATTTTCCTCTGTGTGTGTCACTGGGTGCATCCATTGTGTGATATTTTCCTCTATATGTGTCACTGGGTGCATCCATTGTGTGATATTTTCCTCTAGATGTGTCACCGGGTGCATTCATTGTGTGATATTTTCCTCTATATGTGTCACTGGGTGCATCCATTGTGTGATATTTTGTGTTGTAAACTGCCCCCCCCCCAGTATCTTTCCATCACTTGCTCCTCACTGTGTGGCTTTGGCCATAGAATGGATTTAATGGGTCAGTCACTGACTCACATCATTGTATTGTGTGGGATATATTCAAAGGACATTACCAGGGGGTTGATTAGAAGTCTTTTAAGCTCCCTGTCTTATCTCATTCAGCTGCCACCTCTTATCCCGAGTAGCCTGGATCACAATGCACCCCCTGCTGCCATATCTAAACATTCCCTCTTCCGCCTCTTTAACTGTTAAATGCTGTAGAAGAAAACACACAGCAGTAAAGTAAAACGTAAGCACAGATATTGGTAAATGTTCTATCATGGGAAAAATTCACAAAATAGAAACAGGAGATAAAAACCTTACTTTGTTTTTCCTTTTTACATGCAATTACTTAAAACAAAGAAAAAAAAACATCAGCATGTGCTTTATAACGTGTTTTATAATGTGTTTTATAACGTGTTATATAAAGTATGTATTTTGTAATGCACAAGTAATCTAGTTACAGGTTATGAGAGCGGTAGCGTCCCTTTTAAGTAAGTTTAAATTACAGAAATACTTCTCTTACCAGACTGGATTTATTAACCTCTTTACTACAATGACTAAGTATACTCCATCTTCCAAAGCACTTGCTTGCGCCCGAGATTGAGTATATTCAATCTGGTTTGATTCTGGAGCAATACAAAGGAGTTTTGTTTATTGCAAATTAAATTTGTTTGTAAAGGGGCTCCAGGACGTGCCCCTAAAGTGTCAACACTCCAGACGTGACGGCTCATGCGTTGAAATTGTTACAAGAGCTTTGAGATTTGTTTCTCCTTCATAGAAACATGAATCGCCGCTTGTCAGCTTGTCGACTTTTTCCTGCGGCTGGTCTGTACTGTGTTCGGCAGCTGGACGGCTTTTTCCGACGTGTCCAGTGTGGTTTTTGCAACGGTTTCTGCAGGTTTTCGGTGAGTGTTTAGTGAGTGTTCGTCGCATTTGCGGCAGGTTTTCCCTGCACACCGGTGACCCTGCGGTGGTACTTGAATACACCGCAGAGTCGGCGAACTAGAATCTCAGAATAGCCCCGACGTAAGGGGAGCGAAAAGGCACCGAAATGTCGGCGACATTTCGGTGCTCTCTGAATAACCCTACTAGTCTTTATTCTACCCAATCGTCTTACACTCATACCCATATTCAGAAATCACTATATATAACATTAGCAATTACAAACTCTTTGATTCGATTGAGTCTCTAGGTATTTGTTTTTTAACTCCTTAAGGACCAAGGATCTTTAAAGTAGGCTTGTGCACCGATTTTTTTTTCGGTTCGATTCGGTTCGATTTTTCGGATGTTTAAACTTTTCGATTCGGCTCGTTTCGACCGATTTCTGTTTCGATTCGGTTCGGTTCGACTCGTTTTTCGGGTACATTTTTTTTCGGAATATCGACCATTTTTCGTATTTTCGTGTCACTTTGCTCGTTTTTTGTATCGACTTTTCGTGATTTCGGAAATTTTCGTTTTTCCGAATTGTACATGTTTTCGGAATTTCGACCATTTTTCGTATTTTCGTGTCACTTTGCTCGTTTTTTGTATCGACTTTTCGTAAGTTCGGAAATTTTCGTTTTTTCGGAACGTCTGTTCTCGTTTCAAAGCAATAAATTTCGATTTGACACATTTCAAGTCCATTCGAAAATTCCGAAAATATTTCGTTTCGGCTCAGAAAACCTTTCGGATCTGCCGTTTTCGGATCTAAAATTTTTTGGAAAATCGGCCGCATCCGAAAACACGAATCTGGAAATTTCGTGAAAATTCCGAATTTCCGAAACCCGAAACGCACATCCCTACTTTAAAGTCAATGCATTTATGACATAACTATTGCATCAATGGTCCTTAAGGGGTTACGCTGGAATACTTCTTATAGAGAATCAGCTTTTTTCCTCCTCTCAGTCTTTGTTGAGTTTGTCCTTTTGTCTTACAAGTCACTAATTCTGTTCCAAGGCGCCGAACCAAGGAAGACACTACGGCCTGTGTAAAGGGTCTATATTTTTATGGAGTAAACTTTATCCTCTTCACTGCATGACATTCAGGGTTATTCAGAGAGATGCGAAAAGTGACTTTTAGTTCCCCGCACTTCTGGGCGATTCGGCGACTCCTAGTTCGCCGACCGTGTGGTGTATTCAGCAAGCACCGCAGGGCCCCCGTAGTGCAGGGAAAACCCACCGCAAACCCGCCGAACACTCACTGCAAAACCCGCAGAACACTCAACAAACACTCACTGAAAACCCGCAGAAACCGCTTCAAAAACCCCACCGAACCCACCGGAAAGATCCGAGCAGCTGGCAATCACAGCGCAGAGCAGCCGGCGGAAAAAACCGACACGCAGACGAACGGGTTGAAAAAAAAAAACCAGTTTGCTTGAAAGTTTGAAATTTGAAACTGGCAGGGTTATCCAAAGAGATCCGAATTGCTTGAGAAAGGTAACCGAATGCTGAAAATCAGCGTTCGGTTACCTTTCCTGGCCATTCGGCTATCCAGAGAGCAGGCAATTCGCCAAATCCTGGCGAATTGCCTGAACATACGGTGCCTGTTCGGTGCCTGTTCGAGGGCAGTGAAATCCCCATGAAAAAGCACTGCTTCGGCTATTCAGAGAACACAAACCAGCAGTGAAAGGTTCCCCTAATGCCCTGCCATTCGGTGGTTTCATTCGGCAAATTTATTCAGGAGAATCCCATAGGCTTCAATGTTAAAAATATTCCCGTTTTAATTCAATATCTAATAAACCGTTCATTATAAAATTCTGCAGCAAAAAGTCTCTTTATTTATAGATTTTTTAGGATACTTTAAGCATTTTTCAGATTTTTTTTTTTTTTTAAAAAGTCCGATTTTTTTTTTTTTTTTTTTTTCAGTTTACTTATTTTTTTTGTAACAGCCCTCTTTATGATCATTCCCTGGACCTCCTGTGAAAATTTCAGACATTTTCGCTCAGTAGTTTCTTGCAAACAGCGTTTCTTTTTCCCAGATTCATACAAATGGTTTTTCTAATTTATTCACTGCCTCCTCTACGTCACAGCTGCTTCGGCTCTGTGTGATTCGGCTCCTGTTCGGCTCCTGTTCGGCTTTTTCGAAGGTTAATCCAGATGTTTTTGCTTGTTTTCAGCGTGCATTCGGTTAGTTTTCGTCAGGTTTTCGGCAGCTTTTCCCTGCAATTCGGGGACCCTGTGCTCTTTGCTGAATACACCGCAGGGTCACCGAAATGCAATCGGCAAAAGGAACCGAATTGAAGAGAACGAAAAGTCACCGAACGTGCGGTGACTTTTCGAATCTCTTTGGATAACCCTGGCTGTTTGCAGAAAAACTACTGAACGAAAATTTCTGGAATTTACATATAAGATCCAATGAATGATAATAAAAAGGGCTGTTACAGAAAAAAGAAAAAACCATGGAGAAAAAAGGGAAACAAATTAACATAAAATTCCCCAAAAAAGTCTAAAAGATCCTAAAAAATCTAAAGATAAAGAGTCTTTTTACTGCCGAATATCATAATCAACGGTTTATTAGATATTGTATTAAAACGGGAATATTTTTAACATTGAAGCCTATGGGATTCGCCTGAATAAACCTGTCGAATTAAACCACCGAATGGCAGGACATTTCACTGACATTCCTCAGCTGTTCGGTGTCTGTGAATAGATTAACCATTGCTTCTCTATGGGGGATTTCACTGCCCTCGAACATGCACCGTACGTGCAGGCAATTCGCCAAAATTTGGAGAATTGTCTGCTCTCTGAATAGCCTAATGTCCTAGAAATGTCCCCGTTCGCTGAAATTCAGTGTCTGGTTACATTTCGGGGACATTTCAGATCTCTCTGAATAACCCCCATTGACTATACTTGATCTGCAAGGTGCCTGTTGATAACCCGAAATCGAGTATAGTTCACGTAGTCTAATTCTCAAGCAATACAAATGAATTTAGTTTCTTGCAAACAAAAATTTGTTTTGCAATCGGGCTCTAAATAGATAGTTTTAGCATCCTGGGAATCGTGGGCAGGAAAATATTTGGATCCCATGCTTTACTATGGAGATTTAGTAGCACTGCTTGGCCAGCAGGTGGTGCCGTCTGCCTGTTAAATAATGCATACACTTTGAAACTGTGCTTTTGATATTTTCAAGCACAGTCTCAGTGTATGTATAATGTAAATTTGTTTTTCATAAAACCGCTGTGTCCTGGCAGTGATTTTCTGGAAAACAACTTGGAAGTGAATGGGGTTAACTCAGCACCTCCAAAAGTATTTTTGTTGTCTTGTCAACAGACACTGAATACTTCCCGTTGCTACACAGGATTATCGCGCGCCATGGAAAATCTCGACCTGCTCTCAGCCTGGCACGTCGCACGTCCAGATTCTTCATTTGTTAGCAATAAATTAGCAGGTTATTGTAAGCTGTGCTGGATGGATTTTCTCCTCCAATGACGCGATCGTTAGCAGACGTTCAGAAAATATGTAGCTGCTATAAGAGCTGGGGACTCCCCATACTTTTACCCTCAAAGCGCTCATTTTTATTGATCTGAGCACAAGAGGAGAACATAACCATTAGGCACTAAAGATATATATATACATATATATATATATATATATATATATATAGAGAGAGAGAGAGATAAATAGATAGATAGATATGGATAGATAGATAGATAGATAGATAGATAGATAGATAGATAGATAGATAGATATAGATAGATAGATAGATAGATAGATAGATAGATAGATAGATAGATAGATAGATATGGATACATAGAGATAGATAGATAGATAGATAGATAGATAGATAGATAGATAGATAGATAGATATGGATACATAGAGATAGATAGATAGATAGATAGATAGATAGATAGATAGATAGATAGATAGATAGATAGATAGATAGATATGGGTAGCTAGAGATAGATAGATAGATAGATATGGATACATAGAGATAGATGGATGGATGGATAGATAGATAGGGATGGATAGATAGATATGGATAGATAGATAGATAGATAGATAGATAGATAGATAGATAGATAGATAGAGATAGATAGATAGATAGATAGATAGATAGATAGATAGATAGATAGATAGATAGATAGATAGAGATATATAGATATGGAGAGATAGAGATAAATAGATATAGATAGATGGATAGATATGGATAGATAGATAGATAGATAGATAGATAGATAGATAGATAGATATGGATAGGTAGATAGATAGATAGATAGATAGATAGATATAGATAGATATGGAAAGATATAGATAGATAGATAGATAGATAGATAGATAGATAGATAGATAGATAGATAGATAGATAGATAGATATGGATACATAGAGATAGATAGATAGATAGATAGATAGATAGATAGATAGATAGATAGGGATGGATAGATAGATAGATAGATATGGGTAGCTAGAGATAGATAGATAGAGATAGATAGATATGGATAGATAGAGATAGATAGATATGGATAGATAGATAGATAGATAGATAGATAGATAGATAGATAGATAGATAGATAGATAGATACATAGATACATAGATAGATAGAGATAGATATATAGATATGGAGAGATACAGGGTTATCCAAAGAGATCCGAATTGCTTGAGAAAGGTAACCGAACGCTGAAAATCAGCGTTCGGTTACCTTTCCTGGCCATTCGGCTATCCAGAGAGCAGGCAATTCGCCAAATCCTGGCGAATTGCCTGCACATACGGTGCCTGTTCGGTCCCTGTTCGAGGGCAGTGAAATCCCCATAGAGAAGCACTGCTTCGGCTATTCAGAGAACACAAACCAGCAGTGAAAGGTTCCCCTAATGCCCTGCCATTCTGTGGTTTCATTCGGCAAATTTATTCAGGAGAATCCCATAGGCTTCAATGTTAAAAATATTCCCGTTTTAATTCAATATCTAATAAACCGTTCATTATAAAATTCTGCAGCAAAAAGTCTCTTTATTTATAGATTTTTTAGGATAGTTTAAGCATTTTTCAGATTTTTTTTTTTTTTTATTAAAAGTCCGATTTTTTTTTTTTTAGTTTACTTATTTTTTTTGTAACAGCCCTCTTTATTATCATTCCCTGGACCTCCTGTGAAAATTTCAGACATTTTCGCTCAGTAGTTTCTTTGCAAACAGCGTTTCATTTTCCCAGATTCATACAAATGGTTTTTCTAATTTATTCACTGCCTCCTCTACGTCACAGCTGCTTCGGCTCTGTGTGATTCGGCTCATGTTCGGCTCCCGTTCGGCTCCTGTTCGTCTTTTTCAAAGGTTAATCCAGATGTTTTTGCTTGTTTTCAGCTTGCATTCGGTTAGTTTTCGTCAGGTTTACGGCAGCTTTTCCCTGCAATTCGGGGACCCTGTGGTGCTTGCTGAATACACCGCAGGGTCACCGAAATGCAATCGGCAAAAGGAACCGAATTGAAGAGAACGAAAAGTCACCGAACGTGCGGTGACTTTTCGAATCTCTTTGGATAACCCTGATAGAGATAAATAGATATAGATGGATGGATAGATATGGATAGATAGATAGATAGATAGATAGATAGATAGATAGATAGATAGATAGATAGATAGATAGATAGATATGGATAGATAGATAGATAGATATGGATAGGTAGTTAGATAGATAGATAGATATGGATACATAGAGATAGATAGATAGATAGATAGATAGATAGATAGATAGATAGATAGATAGATAGATATGGATAGATAGATAGATAGATAGATAGATAGA